>VXAK01021381.1:0-85748 GCA_013399435.1 Arenaria interpres | reverse complement strand
AAAGAAAAGAAAAAAGAAACAGCCGTGAATGCGGTTTCTTTTATTATTTTTTTTTTTAAAGAAGGGGGAAATAAAGCCCAAGCCTCCCCGCTTTTGAGCTTTTATCAATAAATAAGAGGCTGCAAACCCATCTGGGCGAGGAGCGCTGTCAGATGTCCCTCTGAGCTGTGTCCCCACCGCCATCTCCCAGCTCCTTTTCCCCTCCAGTTTGCGGTGGTGGGTGGGATGGGGGGCTGTGATGTGTTAGCAGCGGGGAAGTGCACGCTATAGATAAACCCCTGCCAATTTTGCTCTAAACTTACCTAATTAAAAACTGGAAACTCCTGATGCTGGGGTGATGCCAGCTCTGCTATCATTCCCTTGCTTTCTCCTATACATGCAAATATTTTAGCCTTTGCTTGAGCATTGCCCATAGGGCAGCAGGGACATATAGAAAAAGGTATGTGGCTATATAGGGGAAGCATTTTCCCACCAGCGTCCCTGGGCAGACAAGCGCCCTGTGTCCGATAAAGCTTTTTCTTGGCAAAGCCACGTTTGCAGGCAGGAGGGAGCCCGCGAGCGCCAGGCTCTGCCTGCCTGATGCCGGCGATAAAAACCCCGCTGCTGTGAGTTTAATTAAAAATTACTGTTTCGTTTGCGTGGCGGGGGCCCACCCTTTGCCTGCAGATGGGTCCGTGGGAGCGGGTTCAGTGGGGTGTGCGTTATCCGTAACGGCGATTAATAGAGCACGGGAGAGAGGGCGGCACCTTTGGGAGCAAATTGGGAAGAGGGGAGAGGAAAATTGATACCAGCCCAGGCTGGCAGCATCCCTCGGGATTGCTGGGGAGGTGGAAAATGCTTCCCGAACATCGGGACCAGACTTCTGCCAAGGCAGATAAGTCAAGGGGAAAGCACCACTCGCTCATTTTTTTATTATTTTTTTTTTATTTCTGCAATTTAACATTTCCCTCACCTGATCTTTCAGCTGAATTTCCAGAGGTGATGTGTCTCATTGGCACCAAGTATCCCAGGAAAGATTAAATGCCATCCTGGATGTAGAGCCCTCCACGGGGTTTGTCCGAGGGATGCTGGAAGGAAGCATCACCCTGAAAAATTAATATATAATTGGGGTATTCCTCTACCCTGTAGTATACTCAAAAATCGTGGCCAATTGGGGATTAAAACTTGTATCTGGCCACCACAAAAAGCAGTTCCCAGGACAGGGCGCAAGCCCAGTTCACCAGCTGTTTAAACAGGTTGGCAAAAGAAGGCTTGGTGGTGGAGAATAGCTCTTGAAACACTTAATAACTCATGGAAACCCCCAAATCCGGGGCAATTTGGTCCCACCTCATGCAAAGCCCAGCACCATTCTCCTGGTAATAAGGACTGAGCATCCCCGTGACGCTGAAAATCACAGGGAGGTGACAAACATCCTGGATACCTTTCCTGGCTTTGCAGCACATGGGTACCTCAAAACAAGCTGCAAATTAGGATGAGGGTAGATGAGACTGTATTTAAGATCTATATTATACTTTTTTGTAACAGAACCTCGAGCAGGATGTATTATTATTTTATAAAAATAGGATATTGAAAAGAGAATCAGGCTCAGATGAAACATTTAACAGCGAGTGCGATTTAAGTTTTCATCTTCTAACGATGTCCGGAGAATGGATGTCTTCTTGAAAAGGACAAACTGTGAATTAAAGTGATAGTCAGATGATAAAAACCTTCACTTAAAATATATATTTCTTCCCCATGTTATTAATAACATGCGAGATTAATATTTTAAACCAGATGAATTTTAAAAAACTTCATTTCCAAGCCAGATTGAAAGCTTTTTGCTGAGATTATAACGTCGGAGGAAGAACCTCTCCCTATATTCATTGCGAGAGCACTATGTATATTTTATAGATGTTAAATATAAATATGGCTTTCCTCACCCTCCTCATCCTCACTGTATTTTCCTCTGTCTATTTGCACTTTGAAGCCAACACTAGCCCAGCTGCTTTGAGGGAGGCAAGGATTTGCTCTGCGAAAACCCAAAAAAGCCCTTTTTCCCAGCAAAAATGCCAGCCTTAATGGCGGTTACCCTCTTAAAGGGCACGGGAGCATCTCGGTGCCGGGTCCTCACGCACCAGAGCAGGAGGGAGAAGTCCATAACTCACTGCCAGTCCTGGGATGCATAATTTATCCCTTGCAATTCTCCATCAATTGGTTATTAAAAGTGCCCTCCTTGTGATGGGCTGTATTAAGTATGTACGAGGGAAGAGATCAATCTAGTTCCCAAGGTAACTAACTCCCAGTTACAGTCCGTAGGGAAAACTTTGCTACTTTGCCACAAAAAGATTGTTTATTTGGCTCATTTTGAGGGGAAAATTTAGTATTTTGTTGCAAAGCAGAGCTGCATCCCCGTGTATAACCTCCATGAAGGTCTCTGCATTGTCGTGGGCTCTTCAATGGTCACAGGAGTCTAGATATAATTATATATTAAAAAATAAAGTTGAGGGCTGGATCTGCTGGCAAGCAGGGCACCATTTTTGCAGAGCTCCAATAGGCAAAGAGTCATTTCCCTCGACAGCCTGTTGATGAGGCACAAAGAGCATCCCACCATCACTGAGCTAAACAAAATGGAAATAATTAAGAAAAAAAAATAATTTCCTGGAGCAAAGCACCCTCCGAGCAGCCATTCTCTCCCTCCTAAATGCCAAGGATGGGAGCCCGGAGTCTCGTTGCAGTAACGACTGTGAGCTGATGGAGAAAATCCCTGGGGCAGAAGAAAAGATTTGGGAGAATAAAACTGCTCATGCTGGAAAATATTCAGCCGTGGAAGGCTGCAAGGCTGGGGGTAGATGAGGATGGCTTTGTCAAGGCGAAGGTGCCCTGAGCCACATCAGAAGGAGTTGAGGGAGTTAAATTGCCTTGCTCTGATCTCTGGGTGATTGTGTGCCAGCAGCTTGTGGGGGTTTTTCTTCCCAATGTGGACATTTGGACATAATACACCTTCTCTCGCTCAGTCACACTCTTTATCCTGAGAGATCCGAGTTTGCACGGTGGCTGGGGCTCTTGGCTGCATTTTTTGGAGGGTGAAGCAGAGGGAAGAGGTTGAAGCAGTTGCCCTTCATTTGCAGCAATAAATAAAAAGTAATAAAAAATCCATCATAAATAATAAATAAAATTTAAAAGCCAGTAGGAAATGGTCTCCCTATGTCCAAACTCTACTGTTTCCCTATGGAAAGCCATATCTCACAGCCCCAGGTCTGAAAGTTCCAGGTTTCCCCATCCTTGCTCACCACAGACTTATTTCCTTGCAAGATTGTGGTAAATTCTGATTTTTCTCAGCCATTTTTGTCCCCTCCCCCCAATTTTATTACCCCCATTTCCTCACGCTCAGCAACCCAGGTACTGCGATGACCTGAAGCTCCGATCGTGCAGCTTCTCCTTAATGGGCATCATCTGCAAACTGGGAGAAGCTTGTACCATAAAAATTGTACCACGATAACATGTCGCTACCGTAATCCCTCTGCAAAAAATAAAGGAGATAATAACGAGGGGAAAAGCCAACCAAACTAATTAAATTGGAGTGTTAGTGCACAGGGGTACGAATAGTGAGAGATGATGCTCTTTGGAAATAAAGGAAGAGGAATGACTCCGGACACATAAATGTCTAAGTGGGGATGTTTAAATAATTCAGACAGAGGAATGAATAAAAAGAAAAAGCCTGGCCAAAGCAGGGAACGGCTCAGGAGGTGGCAGATCCTGGCACCCCCGGCCAGAAGCCGGGGGAGGCTGTGCTGGGCTGAACCCATCAGCTGGGAGGGAATGGGTTGGATCCTACACACTGCTGGATGCTTTCCTCCACCGTCTGGGGACGACATCAATAGATGGCACTCCAGAACTGCTCCTTCCTCCTCTCGCAAATCTTCTAGGGTTGGTGAAGAGGTGATGACTCAACAGGGGGGCAACTTTCGGGAGCAAAGAGGTGCTCCAATGGCCTCGCAGCCCTCCTGGCATCCCTCGGAAAGGCAAAGCCGTGCGCTCAAACATACATGAGGTGTCCAGATGCCACAAGGACTCATTTCAAATCAGAATAAAAATTGCTAAAGACCTTACAAGGACACGAGATCTAGGCTTGATGTCGGGACAACTCAACATTCCCATCTCCAGCGCTCCCGGTACAAGGATAAAAAAACCCAGGGAGACAAGGAGGGCAAAACCCCTCCTAACCTCCTCCACCAAATTGCTTTTACTTAACAGTTTAGGTCAGCTTCAAGTAGGTCACAAGGATGTGTGTATCTTCAGAATAAAGTCTTTAATCGGCTGATGGATATGAAAAAATAAATTACAGTGGCAAAATGTAATAAACGTTAAAGGGAAAATGATGAGGGTAATATAACTACATTGATTTAACTAGGATGATATAGAGGAATTGTCTGGTTTATAGGTCTTTAGATGTCTATTAGTGGCTCTGTATTAAGGAATAGGGCTGTTCTCTTGATATACTTAAGAGCTGTCAGTAATTCCTATTTCACAGTCCACTGCTTCAATTCAGAAAGTGCGGTGCAGCCCCAGCGACCCCATCCCGGGCTCGCTGGAGGGTGACCGCCTGCCAAAGGTTTCCTTTTCAAGCCGGCGGCGAGCTAAGCAGCCAGATTATTCAAAACCGTGCCGTGGTGAAGAGGAGCCGGCGGTCCCCTCCCCGGGGACTGCGGTGGCATTTGTTTTAATAACTCCATCTTTACACCCTGCTCTTCCTCCGCTGCGGGAAAACTCAGTTCATCTGGGGGGAAAAGACTCCCAAGGCTTCAATCTGAAGAGTCCAAATTATTTTTTTCCCCACATTTTGAGTTATGTCTGCGTTTTCATATCTTTAAATCCTTTGGTACACCCGAGGGGTGGGAAATCGGTCCTGCTCTTCCTTTCCTCCTTTTGATGAGCATTTCAGCTCAATTCCCGGGGACGCCAGCCTTAATGAAAATATATAAATATTTTTCCAAAGCAGAGATGGAGGCAGGGAGCCGGGAGAAAATTCACCCCCTTGGCCTTTCCTGATCCACTGCCAGAAGGTGTGGTGGTCCTCGGTCAGCTTCGGTGAAGCCTCTGGTTATCCATCGACCTGTGAAGGATGCTTGTAATTTGGAAAATATTCTTGTAATTGAGAAAAATAAATCCTGATTGAATTTCCCAGATGGAAGAGGCAATGCCTGGCCATGGCAGCCCAGGACCAATATTTCATGTTTTTCCCTTTTCCCATTTCCTCCTTAAAGCCCACCAAAGTGAGGAGCATCCTGACCCAGCAGCCTCCACCATGGAGGGAATTTCTCACTACAACCAGAAAATTAAGCTAAATATATAAATAATAAAGCTCCTTAATTAGACCTGCAGGGTCTATGGCCCTGTTCAGGCGAGGCTGGGATGCAGCTGGTGGCTGTGGCTTTTCCTGCTTTTTTCCTTCTGGGAGAGCTCTCACAGGAGTGGATGAGCACCCCGGTGCTGCCAGCAGCCTTCCCCATCCTGCCAAAAAGATGATTTTATTGAAATTGAAATTTTCTAGGGGGAAAAAGCACTTTTCCACTGGGAAAAGGCAAAAGGGTGGGAGCAGAAAGAGCTTTGCAGCCACCCAACAAAGCCAGGGGAGGAAAGAGCAGAGGAGATTTTGGGAATCGTGCATCTTCATCCCACCTGAAAGAAGGCAAGCAGCTCCAAGATTTTTGCAAAATATTTCAAAAAAATTGTAATAATTACGTTTTCTCCGGGGTTTGTAGTTGCAGATGTCATGTGGCTCCTACCAGCCTTGGGATGTTCCTACCATCTTCCTGTTGGGACGCATTTCCATGACGCATAGCATCCTACTGGGGAGCAAACTGTGTGTCATGAGAGAGCACATTTCAGCTGGATACAAAAAATGGTTCAGCCCTCGACGATGGAGCAGGACAGAAAGCACTGAGCTCTACACCAAAACCCAAAGGAAACACTGAATAAAAAAGAGCCAGGATGGGTTTGATCCCAAAATTGCCTTTTTTTTTACTTCTTAGCAAGAAAGAAACATTTCAAAAAGTATCAGAAACATGACGGAAAGTTGTTTTTCTAGGTATTTCATAACATTTTCACCCGCAGCAGTTTGGCTGCTTTCTTTTTTTTATGGCTTACGAGTAAAAGAGGTTTTTATCGAAAATCTGTTTTTCAGGAACAAGAAAATCGATAAAAATATATCAGTTCAAGCCTTTGTTAAAGGACTAGGAAAAGGTCTCCCTGTGCAAAAAAGAAAGCCTAAATGTCTCGTTCGGATTAGACACGGAACTTTTAAATGTCTTGTTATGGGAGACGAATCCCGCACTTAACACAGAATTTTTTTGCGTAACAGTTTGTAAAAATGCTGGTGCCATCATGAGCGATTCATAAACCAAATAAAACAGGGCTAAAATCATCGAATAACTGGTTTGCAATGATTTATTTGCCCAATTCCAGCCATAACTGAATTCCTGAGGCCTCGGTAATCTCTTTAGCATCGTCAGATTGGGCTTTGCATGTGACAATTTTATCCATTGCCATTCCTTTCCCTTCTTTTTATTAACAAACAAAAGATAGGGATGCAGTGCAATTGATCTGGCAGTTTTCTAAGCATCTCCTGCCCTCCAAGTGTCGATGCTTCGCCTTTGGGAAGGGCTCCAGAGAGCTGGTAGTGATCTGCATCCCAGCACGTGTATTGGACTCCCTGGGAGCTGTTACAGTGATGCAGAGATGTATTTTGCTTCAGAAAATCCAACAATCATTTAACCCCCCCCCTAAACGTGTGTACATAATTTTCACCAATTCCTCTGTCCAAGCCAGGGCACTCAAGGACAAGGTTGACTTCTGCATTTTTAATATATTAATCTCAGCTGCTCTTTGTTTTCTTTTCCTGGGGATTTTCAGCTCTCCATCCTTCTTTTTTTTTCCTTTGCTGGACATATTCCAGCAGATCCAGGATGTGTTTGATATTGCTCCTATCATATCAAAGCATTCAATGCGTGCAGATTTCAGTGAAGTGTGGAAGAAAATCAAGAGATGTTTTAATCTCTCTGCTTCCTCTCTGAATCACCCGGAGCACGGACTTCTCTCTGTCTCAGCCACATGATGCAGCTGCAGCCCCAAAGCCTCTCTCCACGTTGAGGGAGGAGGCTGGTGTGATGGGTAAAGCATCAGTGAACACCTCTGGGGATGGGGCTAAGCCTTTGCTCCAGCACAGCTTCTCTGTATGACCTTCAAAAGAGCGGGCAGGCTTGGAGCTGGGCTTCTCTGAGGAAGCTCCTGGTGCTTGCATCTCAGCCCTGGTGATTGCATCTCCCCATTGACGCTTCCATCTCACTCCTGAAACTTGCATTCCTGGTGCCGGGCTGCATCCCCAGCAGCACAGCCAGCAGGGCATGATTCTGCCCTTCTGCTCCGCTCCTGTAGTGCTGCCTCCAACTCTGGGACCACCAACATCACAAAGACATGTTGGAGTGGGGCAAGAGGAGGCCATGGAGGTGCTCTGAGGACTGGAGCCCCTCTGCTGTAAGGACAGGCTGAGAGAGTTGGGGGGCTTCAGCCTGGAGAAGAGAAGGCTCCGGGGAGACCTTCCAGCCCCTTCCAGCATCTGAAGAGGACTTACAAAGAAAGCTGGAGAAGGACTTTTTACAAGGACATGTAGGGATAGGATGAGGGGTAATGGCTTCAAACCGGAAGATAGGAGATTTAAAAAATATTAGGAAGAACTTCTTTGCTGTGAGGGTGGTGAGACTCTGGCTCAGATTGCCCAGAGAAGCTGTGGCTGCCCCATCCCTGGAGGGGTTCAACGCCAGATTGGAGGGGGCTTGGAGCAACCTGATCTGGTGGGAGGTGTCCCTGCCCAGGGCAGGGGGGCTGCAACTTGATGATCTTTATGGTCCCTTCAACCCAAACCCATGATTCCATGATTCTATGATTGGTCCTTGCATCTCACCCCTGATGCTTACATCTCCCCATTGGTCCTTGCATCTCACTCCTGACACTTGCATCTCAACCCTGGTGCTTGCATTTTGCCCCTATCATGGTGGGCACAGCCAGGTTCAGCAGGCAGAGATCTGCCCCAAGCCTTGAGCCCAGACTCCACCACCCATCAGGTGGACAACACAAGGGGTCTGTAGCCTCCCCATAGGGAGCAGGGCATGAGATACATTGGACTGCTTCCTTCATCTGCCCCCACAACCCAGCAGGGCTTCATCAAAGACCACATGCTGAAGGGGCCAGGAACTGCAGGGGTGGCAATAGGCAGGATCTGCCCCAGCACCCCCAGGGTGAGGGAAGAGTCCAGGAGGGAAGAGGTGTGAAGTTTTGAAGGATGGCTTTTGGGTGAACACCCATAATTCAAAACATGGGTTTGCATTACTAAAATGAAAACTCTCTCAACCCGTAGTATGGATTAAACCCACAGATGGAGAATGATGCAGGTGAAGGTTTCCACTGCTCAAGTGCTCTGAATCCTAATGAGACAGTGGCCTGAGTCACCCCAAAGCCCCATGTGCAACATCCCCCACATGCAGGGGTCCCACCATCTGCACCGTGGCTCTCACCTCACTTTCTATTTTCAACGTGGCTCTATCAAGCAGGATAACACAATGTACATAACATATAATAACATATATTGCTGCAACTACAGAGAGAAAGAGCATTTCTCAAGTGCTATACTTCTCCATAAGGATTTTTCCAGGAGGCAAAACTGAGGAATTAGTAAGAAAAAGGTGGGGGAGAAAAAGAAAGTCCCCCAAACCCTTTGGCACCAAAGACATACAGGGAACATAACATCTTGAGAACAAAATATATAGAGTGTGGAGAGAAATAGCTACGTGTAATGGAAAATATAAATAGGCAGAAAGAAAATCGTCAGCATCAAGCTGTTCTTGTGAAAGATTTGTCAACGCTAATGTTGCATTTCTCAACCTGAAAAAAACCCCAACCCAAACCCAAAGCAATGCTATGTGTTCAAAAACTTTTGGCCCAGGCTCTTAAGATGTGAGTGTTGGGATTTCAGGTCGGACACCCACCAAGGAATCTCCCTCAGCCCAAAGCTGAAAATGGACCCCATTTTTCCCTGCTGGCCAAAGACAAAAGTTCCCCTTCTCGCTCTGCTTTCTGCCAGTTTACCCGTCACCCCAATTAAAGGGCATCCAGTGGATGAGAAAACCTCCCCGGCGTTAATCACGGCAGTAACAACCTGCAGCCTCCAGAGCAGCGTAATAAGGTCACATCCAGGCAGCAGAGTAACCCACTCCTCCTGTCACCTCTCGTCAGCCCTTTCTCCCCAAATGCCCTTTAATTAAGGGTCGTTAAAGACTTTTACTGCTTGGAAATGATCCTGAGCCTGGATTTGTATCTGCAGCAGAAGGAATGGGCATGGATTTTTGCAGGGAGGCAGCGAGGAGGAGTGAGGGCTAAAATGATGCTCCATTAATGGACAGTAATGGACATTAGAATGAAAATAAACCCCTGAGGTGCCCCCATCAGCTCTGTGTCCTTTCAGCACTGTCCGCCTTTGGATAAATAAAATATCAGTCTCAGCCCTGCAGACGGAGCCGGGAGAGGTAGAGCTACCGCCAGGGTCACTTCCCAGCCCTCCCCTTCTCTGCTCAGCTTCTTCCCAGATGCTGACTAATCCATTCATTATTAGTTAATAACGAGCGATGCTCATTAACGGTGGGGAGTGCATCTTCCTTTGCTTTGTGCTATGCTAAACACACCAGCAGCGCGCGACGAATGAATAAGGCTGTAAGGAGGCAGCTCATGGATCTGCATGGGACAGGGATGTGTCTTCCCCCATCCTGTTTTTGTGCACATGTCCAGGTATCCTTCTCTCTACATGCACCTTCATGTGTTGCGTCATGGTCAAAACTCCTGCAAAGCTGTCATGGAGGTGGCCAAAGCCTTTGGGAAATTGGGATTCCTCCAATTTTTCCATGGTAGAGAAATGTTTCAACCCATCATCGGCAGCCTTGTATTGCAAGGGGATGAAATCATGGTGGTGGCTTCCTGCCTCAGTGAAGTGTGGGGAAGTACCATTGACCTCATTAGTGAGTGATGAAGATGAGGGAGGGGATGGGAGACCTCATTATGGGGCATTTTATCCACTAAGCAGTTACCTGTAATAAAGCCTCTGGACATTGCAACGCTCCTGGGTGGGAAACGAGATGTGCCATCTCATGGGATATACCTCTTCATTCAGGGCTTTTAGACCTGGTGACCAATTCCAATCTCATTCCAAAAGGTATGTATCAGTCTCAAAAATATATTTCATTAAGAAAGCAATGGAGAAGATCCTATGGTGCCTGTGTTGAAAAGGCAGCTGCAATCGCAAACCCAACCTTTACTAGGCACTAGAGATTCCCCACCAGATGAAGGTGCAAGCATCTTGGCCCCAGGGGAGCTCTTGGAGCGGCTCAAGCATCCTTAAACATCCTAAACCCAAGTAAATCCAAAATTTTGGGTGACTTTGCGGGTATCAACACCAGTGAGGGGTGACCTGAGGCTCATGGTTTGTTGCTCCAAGGGACCACGTGCTGGGAGAGGCATTTTGGGGCCAGTGGCATCTTGCAGGGGGTGGTAGAAACTCATGTCCAGGAGCTCCATGGGCTCATCAAGCACCAGCAGGAGCCACCTGCCTTAAAGCAGCTGGAAAATTGAGTGAGCTCGACAGAGAGACACGTCTGCAGATGAACATCTCGGGCCCCCTCTAACTGCCAAGCTGCTAGCGAAACAGATGGCTCCAGGTTAAATGTGAATTGCAAACCTAAAAAATAAAAATGGTGTTTGTGCCCTTCCCTGCACCTTTATGATATATAAAGATACAGAAAGTGGTTTTATTTCCTTCAGAGAAAAAGTGTTGGGTTGGTTTTTTGTGATTTTGTTTGTTTGGTGTTTTTTTTGGTTGGTTTGTGTTGGTTTTTTTTTATTGGGTTTCTGGATTTTTTTCTTGCATTAGGGAAAAAAAGGCACGTTTTTTCCTGCCATGAGCTGGAGGAGATCAGCTGCTTTTTGGGGGTATTTCAGCTCTGGGAAGGAGCAAAGCTTTGGAAAAAAATAAAGATGCAATGCAATTAATTGCACAAAAAGTGGAAATAATGCACACCGGGAACTTCAGAGTCTCTTGCCCATTTTATAGATGTGCAAAGTCCTTGAGAAGAGCAAGAGAGAGACAGGAGGATCTGACAGCTTCTTCTCCATCTTAGCAGACCCAAACTGGGAGCAGAGCAGGGAAAAGCTGTTTGCATCTCCCAGAGAGTTCCACAAAGTGAGTTTGTAGAGAGGCGGCCGTAAGGGCCCCTTCCTCCTTCAGCTGGGGATTACGGCATAATTAAGGTGGCATGTCAGAATAATTACCTCTCCCAGCCAGGAAGTTTGTCCCTGGCTCCAATTTATTCTTCTGGAGTGGAATTAACTGGGAAGTCATTTGTGAAGGGCTGTGTTTTTATTCAGGTTGGCTACAAATAAGCCAGCGGAGAGGTAAAAACATCCCTTCAGCCCTGCCTTCCCCTTTTTTCTCGGCTTTGGGGGCAGATTTATTCCCTGTGACAGTCACTCAATGCTGTATCCCAATAACAACCCAGTCACTGGCTTTAAATACAGGTGGGACAATTAAGCAGAAAAATAAGATTGTGGTTGCTACGTACAACGGGGCATTTAAATATCTTTTGTTAGTGTAACGATCGCTATTCAGACAGAGACAAAAGAGAGTATGTGTCTTTTTGGAAAATAAATCTCTCATTGCTTTTTTTTTCCCCATCTAGCAAGAAAAATATATTATTCATATTGAGACAAGGACCAGCTGAAGGATTTGCAGCTGAGGCCGCGGCTGGAGCAGCAGGAGTTGTGCCTGGCAGGTTCGGAGCGAGATTCCGGCTGGGGATGCTGCGAGAGAAAATCAGCATCGTTGCAAGCAAAGAGGCAAAACCCATCGTAGCTTCACCCAAAGGGGCAATTTCCTCTTGCAATCGGTGAAACCGAGCGTTTTGGCTTGGTTTTGTCAATTAATTAAACTTCTGCTTCACCTTTTAAAGGAAAAGGAAAGGGGGAAAAAAGGCTTCTTAGGAGCTTTCGAAAATATCGCAGCAAAATGTTTTGGCACTTCTGAAACAAAGCCTTTCACTTCAGAGATACCAGGATGAAACATCTCAGCATTTTTCAAAGGTTTTCTGCTCTTTAATTCTTTTTTAACCTGAAATTATTCATCTCATTAACATAATCCTGAATTCACGCTGCTCTGGTCCTTCTCAAACATCATTTCCAACAGATGCACAAACTGATCAAAAAGCCCCTTTGCAGTGTATTGACTTAAGGCCATAATTTTGCCCATATTCACACCTTATTTCAAACTGCTAATTCTCTGATCAGTAAATGCATCTCTCATTTGGTGGTGAGTGATGCAGCCCCATGAGAAACACCTCCTGGGTTCCCGATACGCCCGGGAGAGTTTGCAGGAGCCTCCAGGCAGCTTCCAACCCTGGGAAGGATGGGGCTGAGGTGGGAACACACGCTACTCTACATTGCCATAAATATAAATATGGGTGCTTGGCGCTCGGTTTATTGAGATAAATTTGGAAGATGTTCTGCTGGCTTTATATAACACGAAGGTGATGTGTGTTTACTTCTATCTGTCGCTGATACAAATATATATA
Organism: Arenaria interpres; assembly: GCA_013399435.1. NCBI lineage: Eukaryota > Metazoa > Chordata > Aves > Charadriiformes > Scolopacidae > Arenaria > Arenaria interpres. Next base: position 73,104 of record VXAK01021381.1, on the reverse strand, counting down.
GATACGGTCCATCTCGGTTTGGGCGCATCCTCATCACTATATATATATCCCTATAAACTGTGCATCCCTCAAATATCTTTATGCCCCGGATGAATATCTCTACCCACAGCTGGGTGCATTCCTTCCAAACATCACATTCACATCCCTTTGTATTTGGATGTGCCTGTGGAAAGATGAACCTGGCCCGATGAACTTGTGGATGGCCATAAATCTCCATTTCCAGAGAAAATGGAAAGGTGGGTTTGTGCATGCCCACACCCAAATCCAGGAGCTTCATAAAATGCTGCAAACCGGGAAGGTCTGTGGGGACATTTCTCTTCTCCACAGTTGGTCAAAGCATCTTTGCCATGAGTATAATTCCCTAGATTTCATCAGAAATGTGTTGAAGAAGCAGCACACACCCCACCCCCCCACCCCCCGCTGTGTGGGCAACAGTCTTGCGGTGCAAAAGGACTGATGCAAACTGGATGCCACTGACACGGCGATGTGGCATTTGGAGATGGCATGGGGTGGTGCTCATCCCTGCCTGGTGGCATGGGAGCTCGCAGTGGGGTAGGCAGGTCACTGGGGGAGTCTTATGGGGTGGGAGGTTGTGCTCACCCCTCTTCTTTCTTGACTACTGAGGTGTTAAATAGCTCAGTGGGTCACCGTGTGCTATTTATGGGTTTCACCTGGGTCCTTTGGGACCACCCTGCCCCAGGCACTGGCACCTTAGGCGGTAGGGGAGAGAGGATGTGACAGCTCGGTGCCCGTTATGAAATTAGCTGAAGGCATCTCGTTAGCTGAAGGGCTGGATTCTCATTTACACTCCAGCCTCTCCAGGCTGCGTGGCGGGGGCTGCAAATGCAGCTCCCGGAGCCCTTTTATGTTCAGAGCAGCTCAAGTGTAAATGAGAATCAGGCCCTCCAGTGCCATTTCTTTTCTTCCGAAGAGAAAAAAAAACCCCTTGACTACAGGGAGTGAAGTGGGTCAAGATGGTTTGGGGTTGACTCAAATCTCCTCGACACTGTGGTGGGTGATGGCTGTCCTTCACTTGAGAGTGGAAATGTTTAAGCTCCTTTACAAGGCAAGGGTAGTTTGCAAACCGAGGCAGAGCATCCATGGAAGAGAGGAGATGCTTCCCCCATCACACCGGTATTAGAGCAAAGGGGCTTCCCCAGTTTCCCTCTGAGCAGAGGTCTCCTCTGAGGAGCAGATGGTCAAGGTCAAGGAACCCTTCTGGACTTCACTCACAGTGAAATGACATTGCAAAGACATGCCCAGCGGACGTGGGGTTTCGCTGCAATAATCTTCCTGAATTTTGTGCTCCATTGCTCTGAAAGAGGACGTAGTGTTTCGAGCGTAGTGAAATAAATCTGGGTGCACTGGTAGCTGCATAGGCTGTGTCTCCTGCCATCAGGGATGAAAAGGTTTCTAGGAACTGCAGTGGTGAAAAGGAGATGGACCCATGTGTAGTGTAAATACCTGGGGATGGTATTAATTAGTGAAAAAAAAAAAGGGGGAGGAAAGAATAATTTGACTGTGATACACACAAAGATGTTCATCTTCTATGGACTGGGTAACAAGGCTATAACAAATTATTATCCGGGGCTGGAATGTGTTCAGGCGAGGTGATGAGGATGTATCCATGCCTGGGGATGAGAGTTTCAGAGATGGGGCTGTCAAGAACCCCCAGGATCTTCAGAAACTCTTGGTAAGATCCCTCTGACCCTGCCGATGACAGTAGGGACACTCTTTTCCACAGAGGGTGCCTGTTCCCTTCCCAGAGATGTCCCTACTGCAGCTCTTGGTGCTGGTATGGCTCCTTGGTGGCTCCAGATGCCTGCTCTGGGGCTGGGGACACCAAAGCAGCCTGTCCCTGTCATCCCTGCTCCTGTCACTCCACGCTGACAGAGCGATGGGATGAGACACGCTTGCTGATTCATTGCCTCTCCTGGCGACGTCGAACAACCCTCTTAGGAGCTTCCCTTAGCACTTAATCAGAGAAGAGCTTGTCTGTGGCATCTTAAGGACTTCTCAGGTGAGACACATCCTTCCCTGAATAATAAAGCGAGTGAACGTACAGGTGGAGAAAGGACAAGGTTTTCTTTGACACTGCAACTCTCAACGTCTGATTGCAGCCTATTCCCACGACAGGCACACGGAGAGGCACTGCCAGCTTTGGTGCACAACCTATTTACTGTCTTTTCACTGTTCTCATTTCACTGAAGCCTGAGCAGCCTCCCGCCTTGTGCAACGCTCCTTGCAAGGTGAGACAGGGTCTTCCTCACGACAGGGAGAAGAAGTTGGCAGGGGTTGCAATGGTTCTAATTCTGATTTCCCAACAGAAATCACCCTAATTACTAGCCTAAATCATCACGGAAGAGCTCTGACCTCCATATTCTTCTGTTACATGGAGGAGAAGATGCTGGAGGAATCTGAAATTCAGATTCCTCCCTTTTGAATCCCATCTGCTACTACTGCTTGTGTTACAGCAACTTGCAGAGCCTGGTGGAACCGGCACCTCATGTGCTGGATGTTACCCATATCCAGCCCTTCAGTTAATATCATTGCTATTGTTATGGAATAAATCATCCCTTAAGCTTCTCTCTTTCATTACAAATTGTCCATGAAACACTTGCAGTCTCTGCGGAGAGACACACGGGTTGACAGACTAAATCAGATCAGTAATCAAATCCAGATCCCATCTCCTGCTACCTGGGATGAGTTATTAGTACCAGAAGGTGTTGAAGGAAAAGGAAAGAATCTCTGCAGGAGCAAAAAGAAATGTGTAGGAAAGGTTTCTTCTGCTTAGATCTGAACTAGAAAGATCTGGAGCTTGCTCATATACATTATTTAGCCAATGATATTTACTCTTTTGTCCTTGATATTCGAGGTCTAGGTCTTAACAGCAGTTACACCTGATGTCTGCAGCCACCAGGCCTTGAGTCAAGGAGTTCCACTGGTTACCAGCACAAAAGAAATCAGGAGCACAAGGAGCAGAGCAGGCAGGGCCAGCAAGGATGGAGCAGGAAGGCAACTCCTTAGGTTGCTCCTAATCCTGGACAAAAAGTATTTGGAGTCATAATTTGTGCAAAAACATCATTTATGCCTTGCTCCTGATTAAATTCCTGCATCTACTTGACAGTGTATAGTCTCTGGGCCCCATTTGGTCTGTTGGTTGGGGCATCGAGAAGGGAAAATTTGCCCTCAGCCAACAAGAGCTCCACATCCTTTCACTGATTTTTGTTTTCCTTGAGATTAGGTCTTCTTGCCCATATCTCCTAATAAAAGCCTCATTTTTCCCTGCCTGGGAGCCTTCCTGCCCAGCACAGCCCTATTGCTGGGGCTGAAGGACCCTGGGGAGCTGAGCAGCACCGGCTCCTCACACTCCTCCATGCTGGGGTCAATACCCAGTCACTGTCTCTAGTAATTGGACTCCTCGTAGACACAGGCAAACCTGGGGGCTCAAAACTGCATTTGCACCTTCTTTTAGGTTTTTTTTTGGCTCAAAGTCTACCCATCTGGACAAATCAGAAGGTTTTGCAGAGGCTGAGGTTTAGGCTGCAGCCTTGCAACCCCCCTTTAATTATTCATTTGCACCAGAAAATGATGTTTTCTTCATTTGCAGGTGAAGATTTAAGGTTTTATTTTGTATGACAGGTTTTTGCTGGTGTATTTTGTCCCATTCCCCTGGTGCTTTGCTTGGCAGAGAAGCCAGAGCTGCCTGGGAAATCAGCCCCCACCTTCTTGCTGCTCCAAAAGATAGTCAGCTCTAGAGAAAGCAAATGGGAGGCTGGATTTTATTCTGTATCATCTTAATAAAGCAACAGGGAAGGAGTTGGATGCCTCATGACATATAGCAAAATCCAAACAAGCTTGAAGCTGTCCCTCCGCCCTGGCCTCAATTTCCCATTTGTTTCTATACACGACTGAGCGCCAAAGCTTAGAAAAGCCCTTCCACCGCAAAAAAAAAGTAAAAAAAAAAAAGGAAAGCAGTTCAGAAGTGGTGGAGAGAGATCAAGCACCCAGTTCCTTCTCGCTGGAGAACCAGAGGCGCTCCTGGATGGGTTTGATCCCTGCTCAGAGGAGAGATTTCCACCCTCCGGATCCGCGCTGCCTCCCACCGCCTTTCCCACTCCAGCACTTCCCCGAGGACTGTGTCTAAATGGGATTTAAACTCCCCCATCCTTATCACAGACTAGTGACAGCTGACCGAAGCCTAAGGCTTATTCTTTCTCACTCTTGAAAAAACATGTATACATATATATATATCTCTCCTTTTTTTCCAGCTGCTGTAGCATCGACTTTATCCTCTCCCGTTTGCACTTGCTCATTCTTCCAGGTTTTTTTGCATTGCTTGGCGAGGGGCATGCGTGTTTTAAATCACTGCAGTGGTGTTGCAACCCCGTTAGCAGGGCTAAACCTCGCAGGTATCTCCTCTGGATTTAGCCCAGGGTCTTGCAGGGGGAGGATTTAGCAGTCCCAGGGTCAGGGCACTGCCACCCTGAAGTTGTATACGAGGACTTACAGGGGAGACATATTTCTCACTATATAAGAGATTATATCCGAACAGTGGGACACAGCCTATAAAAGGAAAAACTCTTGACTTGTCCCATGCAGTACTTACCCAACTGTAAAAGAAATTCCCTCTCTTTCCTTCTCTCTGCTGGCAATTAAAATCACCAGCTTCATCTTTCAAAGCCCGTCCTAGGGAAGGCTCAGGCTGTGCCCTGCGAGGGCTCAGGGTGAGGGGGGATTTTTCATGCTCAAACATCAGAGTGATGCTTCCCGTGCTTATCCTTGCACCCAGCCGGCAGCTTCCTCCCCTCTCCAGCCTCTTCACCCACAGAGGGTGGGGAAGAGTGTTTTCTAATCCCTTTAATGTGATAAAATGGGGCTGCAGGATCTGAATTAGGGTTCCCAACATGGTTCGGTGGGAACTTTGGGGTTATTTTGGCAGCGTCATTTCCAGAACAAGCCTTCTCAGTTCACAAGGAGGGGAAGAGAAAATTCTTCTGAATTCAGAACAATGATTCAAGCAAGAAATGCAGAAACAGATACGTGTCCCCAGGAAGACCAGAGCGGGGGCATCTCCTGCTGCGTGCCTCTGCCCTCGCCTCCCCGCGCAGCTGCCCAGAAAGAGCTTTTGAGCTGCCCAAAGTGAGCAAGGAGAGAAAAATCTGCTTTCCAGGGGAAAAGCAACTGCAAGGCTTTTGCTGTGTTTCAGGGTGTATCTCCCTCAAAAGACCAGGGTTAGCGGCTTTGGTTCTTGCCATTCCTGTCACAGCCCTGCACAGTGACCAGCTATTTCTCAGCAGCGTAATCTCACGGCCAGAGCGCTGGCATCGTGGCTGGGCACCCGGGTCCTGCCCTGGGGGTGGCTTCACCCNGTCCCTCCTCTGCCCCACAACTTCCCCCCAGCCCCTTCTTTGTTTAGGTAAATACAGATATAGATATGGGCAGTATGGATATGGATGATATGGACGTGGTCATGCATGATAAGGATATAGTTATATATCCATAGATTGTATGGATATGGATATATATATAGAGAGAGATATAGGTATAGATATAGATTGCATGGAGATATATATGTAGATTATATGGGTATGGATATAGGTTATATGGATATGGATGTGAATGATATGGATGTAGCTACAGACACAGATATAGATGACACGGATGTGGATATGAGTATGGCTATTGCTGTAGATGTTATCGGTGGAATGAATGTGGATATTTAAATGGACATAAATATAGATATAGACAGACATAGGTATAAGCATAGATATCAGTAAAGATAATATTAAGTAAAAAAATAAAGAAAAAGATAAAGACGATAAAGATAAATATAAGATAAAGATAAAGATGATGAAGATAAAGACCTAGACCTAGACACAGATATAGATATAGATCCATACAGGATGCTATAAGAAAAGCAAGTTATTTTGGGGCATTAGCACAGAGTTTGGGCCACTCAGACCCTCCTCAGTGCTGCATGGGGAGGAAAACATCACCCACAAGCTGAGAGGTAAAGAGGAGGGGAGAGAAGTTGAGCCGTCCCACTTGAACCTCCTGCAAAAGCCCCTGCTGGGACAAAAAGCATTTGTTACATTAATCGGTGCTGGAGATAGTGCCAAACAAATGAAAGTTATTAAAGGAAGGGAGATGGATGGAGCTCAAGGCATCCGTTTGTTTTGCCAGCGCCAAATTCGTTTCCAGAAAAAGCCCTTATCAATTCCCAGGGAATAGTTTGCCCTGTCAGTGCCGAGCGGGTGTTAATGTTCTTTACGGCTCCGTTAGAGCTGGTGCAGTGACACCAATCTAAATAAGGGAGGAAGGAAGGCTTAATCAGCCTGTCACTGACCAGTTATTAACATTTTAGAACAAGGGCATTAAAGGAGAAAATTCTGAGAGGTCAATTTGTACTTCAGGAGAGAAGCCAAAACGATAAGGAGGAAAAACTAGGAGGAGAGAAGCGACGTCCACCAGCCAGCGGTCACGGTGATGGCCATGGGAGCAGGGTGGATTCGCTTGCCATCAGGGTAGCCAAAAAACGCGAAGGACCCGAGACGGTGATGGACAGGGATGGGACCCTGCAGAAAGGCGTTTCCTCCCCGCTGAGGGTCTCCAGCTGAAGTCAAGCTTCCCAGCCGTGCCCTTGGCAGCGGTGTCGCCTCCTCCCCGCACTCGCCCGCGGTCTCTGCACCCCAGAGGCGGCTGCAATTCAGCAGGGCCGTGTGTGATTGCTCTGCAAAGCCCTGTGGGATGAAAGCTGTGTGCTTAGATATGGTTTATCCCTTCCAACCCCTGATGATAATCCGGGATTAGTCCTTCCAGTGTATGATTACGTTTTGCCCACTCTCTTTGAAACGACACCGTTCTGGCCCTTTTCCCCGCAGCTTGTCCCACCAACCCTTAGGAAAAGCGTTTGCCAGGCTCTGATTAAACCCTGCTTGCAGCAAAGTCCCACCAGGATCCCAAATGACTGGACGTGCGTGTCCCTCATGGTCGGCACTGAATCTCCTCTCTGCTTCCCACCCCACTGCAGAGCTCAGCATCCTCCAGCCTCTAAACACCCATCACCTCCGATGGCACCATAGGGACCCAGTATATGCAAAGTGCATATATTCATCTCCCATAATAAATAAGCAGCTTTGCCTGTGATGGTGCCTTCTGGCCATCGCTGCCCCAGGCAGCTGGATCTATAGAGAAACATTGGCTGGGCTCTTTTTGGGAGCACGGTACCAGCCGGGAAGCCGGCACTGCTGCTCCCCATTAGGTTTATTCGCTGTATGTGTTGCTGGGCCATTAAAGGAGCTGTGTGATAGCTCTCTGGCTGTTTGCAGGAGCAGCGAAGCAGCGGGAGAGACAGCAACTGTCCCTCAAATCGTTTCTCCAGGGGGAATGAAAAGAGAAAGAAATAAAAAATTTAGAAAATAAAATATCTGCAGCGGAGGAGTCAGAAGGGCCAACTTTTCTAGTGTTTTTTCTTTTTTTTTTTTTTTTAAGAGAGAAGGTTTGTTTTGTTCTGTTTTGAAGCTCATTATTCCCAGGGAACCTGACTCCAAGGTGCCTGGACTCTGGAAGGGCTGGGCATGTTCATTAGGATGGCAGTGCCTCTGGTGGTTAATGCAGGTCCTGCCAAAATAAACACGGGCAGCAACTCTCTGCTGGGGTTGAGCACTTTGAAATGTAGGATTTGCATCATGGAGCTGCCTCCAGGCCCCGGTTCTGTTCTACAGGCTGTTTTCTTGCCTGATACAGACCTGCATCGGTGAGATTTGGGGGGTCCAAAGACTGAAAAGATGCACCCATGGCCAGGCTGTGAAGCAGAAATACCCACCAGATCCTGGCCTCTAGAAGAGCAGCTTGTCCTCCTCATTTATCCTGCTTTTTTCCCTCCCAGATTGGGGTACACACAGCTAGGACCCCCTTCAAGTCCTGCCGTGAGGTTTTACTCTGTGGCTCATGCCATTTTCCTCTTTCCCCTCCTCCCCTTATCCCAAATGCCCAGAAAAGAAAAGCAAAAAGAAGCAGCAAGTCCCAGGGTGGATCGAGCCACCTTTGCAGAGTTGCTGCCAGCACTCAGGTGTCTGATCATCTCCAGCCAGCATCCATTACCCCGTGCAGACACAGTAATTATTGTCCAGCCCGTAATAACTGACTCAGCACCACTAATAAATGAAAAAAAGCCCTTATGTCTGAGGGTGTGCGAAGGAAAGGAGTTAATCATGATGGATTTTTCTGCTGTGAAGGTGGCTGCAGCATCCAGTCCCTCTGGTCCAGGGCTTGGCATAGCTCTGATATCCCCAGCCGGTGTTTGGAGACCAAATGAGGTCTGTAGAAATTCATTGGAGTGGGGGGAAAAGTAACGCTGAGCCTCCAGTCCTGGTCCTTGCCTCTCTGATGGCCCCTCTCACAAGATTTGAATCCGTGAAAGATGGTTTTAATACCCAGTGTGCCGCAGGGATATTTGTTTGGCGACAGCTTGCGTTAAAGTCAACCGGCCCAAATCCACCCAATAAATAAACTGATGCCGAAAAGTTGGGCTCACAACGACATGCATGGGAGGGGAGCGGGGGAGATGGATGGATTTCATTATTGCCATTATGGCAATTATTATTATTATTATTATTTATTGGGCAAATTGAAGGAAAAGCAATTCTTTATCCTGGTCCAAAGGCCCAATTGCCAGGGCTGGCTCGCAATGACAGAGCGCTGCGAAGCAGCACAATAACTGCAAATTATAAATCATGGTCTTTTGTTTCGGATTGAACGTCGCAAGTCAGGGACCTGCCCTCCATCGCCTTTCCATAAACGGGGTGACATGCAGAAGGAAAACAGACACTGGCGCTGACCCCAAACCCATCAGAGATGGTGTGGCCACATGCTGCTGTGGTGCCCCAACTGCCCCCCAACACGTGTGGGGCAGAGGAGCTGGGCTTGCCTGCGATGAGCCAACCCAAACGGAAGCACAAAATGTTGAATTTGGCTTCCCTTTCCTCATCAGAGCTGATTACACTAATTGACATGTTTGTTTGGGGTTGGGTATATTTTGTTGTCCTTTTTTTTAAAAACTTCTTTTATTTTTTGGAGCTAGAACAACATGATTGTTGCCAACTCATTGGAAGAGCAGGTTGTTTCTCAGAGAGATCCCAGACCTACAAGGACTGGCCACCTCCTGCGTAGTTGGACTGGGAGGAGCAGAGACTGTTATAGAGAAGACACCACATCCTTGAGGTTTTTTGGCACACTACTTGTTTTGCAAAGTGTCCTGAGCCTGTTTTAAAAGGATTAGCTGCCTCCTAGCAATTCAGCCACGGTTTTTCGTAAGAAAATATGCTTGCATGCCTTAGTTTCCCCCAAGGAAAGCTCTCACTCCACTATTAGATTTGGCTAATCTCTATAGAGCAGAGATGTAGGGATGCTGGAAGCTGGGAAAAGCCAGATATGGTACCCAGAGAAGTCCAGAGATGTTTCTCCCATCCCTTGGATATAGCCTGCTCTGGATGGAGCACCTTAGCCAAGGACACAGCTGCCGAGTAGATCAGCTTTTCAGCCACTGCAGCAGCAAGACACTGGTGTTCACACACTTAGTCCCTTAAAACTAAAATAAATGATCCCCTTGGATTAAACAGGGCCACGGCTGTGAAGTTCATTTGAAAGCTATCGCCGTCGGGAGTGTTGAACTGCCCCCAGCCTGCCGGGGCGCGACAGGGAGAGCCACATTACCTCCTCAATCAGCATTAAATTCCCGATCAGCCTGGTTGATTTTTGAAGATCTCCCATCTAAAGGTCGAGAAAATCATCTGCTGCAGAGGCAGAGAGAGGGGACAGCAGGGAAGCAGGCACTGGCACAGCGGGAGCAAGGGATGTCTCTGCTGGCTGCGGACCATCCTGGGGTCTTCATTTTGGGAGCTGTTTCCTGATGGTGGCCAAGCCCAGGGACCTGAAGGAGCAAGCAACACCCTGAGGTATCCCCAAACCCAATAAATCTGGAGTTTTCTCAAGAGAAGAAAATCTCTCTGGAAAGAGGGTGATGCTGAGCAACAGGAACTTTGCACTGTCCACAGCAAAAAGCCTTTGTTTAGTAGAATTTCTTACATATTTTAGGGGAAATAGGGCTTATTTTGGTCCAGAAGCCAAAACCTAAAGTTGAAACTACCCAGTAGAAAAGGAGAAGGAACACAGCCCTTCTTCAGCCAGACTCAACCTTCCCTTTACCTTTCTCTTCCTCCTCCTTCCCTGGAGCATCCTCCCTCCAGCCCCACATCCCCTCTCCCCACATTGGGTACCCAAAAGCCAACCAGACTCCCAATAACTGTGGCCCACAGCAAACCGGCCACAAACCTGCCACCCTCTTCCCTCCTCCCCCTTTAATCACTGTTAAAAAATCACAGCAATTTGTTTATCATCCTTGTTTCTACCAGGCGGACGTGTGATAACGCGCTTGGCCCGTTAACAGATTAGTTATATTGCGCCGCGAGGCGCGAGGCGAAACCATCAACCAGGCACTTACAGAATTAGGCCCCAGCATTTAATCGCTTTGCTGGTGGCTGAGTGTTGTTAAATTCCCCTGAGTTCAGCAACTTTGTAGCCTGGCTCGTTTCTTGTGGGGTTTTGGGTTTTTTTTTTTCCTACAAGGCTCAGAGCAAAGCTCAGGGCTTTATTTGGGGTGGTCGAACCCAACATTTCTTCCCGTGCCTCATTTATACTCCATCCCTGTGCTCCAAAGGAAGGCGAAGACTGGGACAGCTTCATTTAGAAACCAGAGAAAAAAAAACAGCAAGAGCACAGACTAGAAGAATATTAATATTTAATCACAGCAGGGCAGAGGTTGCTGAGGCAATTGCCGTTAAATGTTATTGAAACAAAGCGTTCATATTCCCACTGTAGGGGTGGTTTAGAAGAGCTGCCTTTATCTGGTCTGCGCTCAGGATTGGTGTCACGAGTATATCTTCCTGTCAGGACTTTTCCCCACAGAGGGGAGGGAAAGGATCCCCAGATAAAAGCTGCTTTTTTGGAGGAGCTCCTCTCTGCTTCGAGGACACCTGGATTTCCAGCAAAAAGCCAGAAATATGCAGCGGAAAAAGTGTCAGCCCCATACATAGGGGCTCTGTGTGTTAGGGGATATATGTTGTCTACCTGGCTTACACAGCGGGTTAGTACATACTGGAGATGTACAGAAGCTGAGCATGGAGCCCTCTTGTTGTCCTTGTCCATCTCTTGATGAACCAAGGAAGGCTTTCTCCATCCAGCTATTGTGCCAAATGCTCCTTCCACCTTCTCTATTCACTACCTCCCTATCCAATATAACATTATCTTAAAAGAAAATATATTTAATTAAGTGGTCCATGGCTCTTCTGGTATTTCACTCCTCCACTTATTTTTGGTGGCAACCTGCCCACACTTCCTGAACCTTGGGCCTTAGAAAGCCCCAAGGAGAAGTTTTGGAAGGAGCTTCAAGGGTTGGCAATGTGTCTCAACAACACGCTGCTTTAAATCCTGCAAGGGGTTAAGCCTCGGGCAGCAGTTCCTCGCCACCTGGTTTGACATGTCATTAGCAGATTTGATGTCTCACTTTTGTCAAAGCAGGAATTCTTCCCTGAGAATTAATTCTAATTTTTTGCCCTCACACAAATCATTAGCCTGGCTCTCCAAATGAAGTGCTAACGTTTCCTGTCACCTTCTGCTCCTCACTCCCTGCAATTCCTTAAAGCTGCTGCAATCAAGACCATGAAAAGCTAATCAATTAAGCCCCAATGTATCAAGAGCTCATGAGCCACTGTGAAGAACCCAACACATCATTACCGAGCTTGTGAAATCTCTGCCTAAAGAGCAGATGTGTGGAAAGCAAAAGCATACTGTGGCCCAAGGTCCTTTTTCTTCCCCACTGTCTTCATCTCAGTGCTCCTGGCTGTGTAAAGACATCTCTAACTTCTCAAGTGCTTTCTGACAGGGAGAGGACACTTGTCTTCTCCCTGTTGGCAAAGGACATATTAGGTGTAGGCTGGATCTTCCATTATAGACGTGTTGAGATGTTGGTTACGTCCAAGCTGATTTCATCATCCCTATGTATTTCTTCTTTCCCCATTGGAAAATCTCTTTGTAGAGGACTGAAGAGGTTTTTCTTCCCCCTTTTCAACTGAAACTCCCGAAATTGTGCAAAATCCATCCCCACACCAAAAAATCTCCCCTCCAAACAGCTCTGCTCCAAGTCGCCAGCCTCAGCCAAGCCTTCCCCTAAAGTTAAACTCAAGCATCTGCATCAAAACACAAAATGCAGAGCCTGCCTGCCCTCAGATTTTAGAACAGAACAGTTGTCTCCATGGAAACCCACACTTTTGCCTTTTTTTTTTTTTTTTTTTTGCTTTTCTTTATCCCTTTTCTTTTCTCAGTTCAAAAATCAGAGCACCAAAGCATGGAGCAATCCAAGGGGTGAAGTAAGAGCATCCATTTTATGTACCAGCATTGAAGGAGGGATGTGTCTCATTTTTCTGGAGAAGAACTGCCTGTATGGGATATAGCTCCATGCTTTTTCCAAGCAAAACACCTCAGTGTGGTTAAAGACAAGGCTTTTTCCAGAATGCATTGGACATGGGCTCTCAGGCTGTGAATCATGGCTGGACAGTCCCATGTCAGCCCAGTGCACGCCTGAAACCCAGTGGATTTCCAGACTGACCTTTTTTCCTTGAATTGACTTAAAGAGAGGCCAACTTCACTTCACGTCACATCACGGACCTGATGAAGGTTTCTTCGTGTCCCATAGCTGCTTTAAAGGCAGACTTCAAAATATCATCCCTACAGGAAAGAAGACAAGACCCCACCTTCCCAAATATTTTTTATTTCCCAAGCTAAAAAGCTTTCCGAAGGGCAAAATCCAAATTTCACATCCAAACCACCTCGAATGCTGGAGTAAGGTGCTGACAAATAAGATGTGGCTGGTCTCACTCAGCACCCTCTGACACCAACACCCTTCCTCAAGGTCGCTCATCTCATCCTGTCTTCTTCAAGAGCATTTGGCATTGGCCACCTCTTAGGGGAAAGGTACCAGATTTTCATCTGATGATGAAAAGTAGGCTTTTTTATTAGTCAATATGCTCATGGTGATGCACTTCTTTGGGTGAAAATTGGAGTTGTCTCTTCTTCTCCAGGTGATTATTAAGGAGGCCCCAAGCCTGGCATCTTTTGAGGCTTTATCTAGGGCTCTCAGCCAGAAATTTCTTTCCATAGCACATGAGGGATGTTTTGTCCAGCCCTTGGGAACCTGCATTTCAGGGCTGCCTTCTCAGTTGCACCTGGCTTTAATATACATACACGCACACATCTGTTTTCTACAGTCCGTGATGTTTTGCAGCATAAAAGCTGCTGTATATTAATACCATTATCAATAGGTCTTGAGTATTGCTGGACTTCCTAATTACGCCTGACGACACACTAAATGACAGAATTGAAGTTGAAGGTCAACCACGGAAAAAAAATTAGCAGCGGCTTCTGCCTCTTAAGGGGACAGATGGAAACCACAAAATGGGTCTAAAATTTTCACCAGGCAGCCCGACCTCTCCGCACTTGGACCAGAGCTTTGCGGCTCTGCTCCGCCTTGCACAAAATGTTCCTCATTTCTCTGATTTAAGAAGTTTGCCATGGCCCTTTCCTGGCAAGTAATATTTACAGGTGAAAATGCAGGGTGATATTTAGAAGTAAGTGGTATTTATAAGTACATACGCAGGGAAATGTTTACAGGCAAGATACTCATGGGTAATTATAGATCAATACTTCAAAGCAGAGTAAATAGAGAGGTAAAGGACCTTTGCTGGTATGTTACAAATAAATATTTAGATATAACAGATGCACGTAAGTACATGTAGGCTATATGGAAGAGATAAAGATTAGAATTTAGATGGAGCCCTTTTATAGGGAGGCGAGGCTGTACCATTAGCGGCACATCCATAACTCAGCAGCGTAAGAGCATTCGAGCAACACTATCAGATCAGCCCCACGGTCCATCAAACCTGGCGTCCAGTTTCCAAAAGCAGCTCCTGGCAGAGATGTAAGTAAAGAAGCGAAGGTCAGAGAAGCCTTTTTTTTATTGTTTAAGGAGTCCTGGTGCCTCCCTATCCCACCGCCCCTGCACAAAACCTAGGACCAGAGACATGTTATGCCTTTCCCTCTGACTCGCCGCATCTAAATCTCCCTTGCCGATCGCATGGCGGCTTGTGTTTGACAAAGTTCAGCCAAGCAACAAGCAGCCTGGAAGGCCCTGAGATCCCGCAGAAATCCCCATCCAATTTATCAAGTCAAAAATTCAGCCGGGTGGGAGCTAACTGGGATGAAGCTCTGATCAAGGCAAGAGATTACCGCGGAGCCGGTTACACAAATCACAGCTCTGACTCGGGGGAAGAAAGGCAGGGTGAAGGGGAGTTTTTCCAGAGCTGGGCATAGCTGGAGATAAGAGCCTGTTGTTGGTAAATAAAAATGCTGGGGAATCGCATGTCTGATCAGTGTCCGCTCCCATCAGGCTGGCAGCATTATTTCCAGGCTTTTCACCGAGAATACTAAGGGCATTTGGAAAGGCAAGAACAAAGCTACAACTTTATTTGAGAGCAAAACAAAAGCAAACAAATGCATACCCAGAAGACCGAGCGTTGAGAGAGAGCGATAGACTGTTCAGCCACCGTCTGAAGCAGCTCTTGGACATCTCATGACTGTTAAAAAGTTTCCTGAGGAGGAAACGCTTTTTTTGTTGTTTGTTTGTTTGCAGGGAGAAAACAAAGTGAAAGGATTGCTGATGCCTTTAGTAGTAAATGAAGACAAATATCCCCCAGCCACAAAGATTGCCAGAATGGGAAAAAAACTACTCGCGTCATTTTGGAAAGTATTTGAGGGGTTGTCGTGATTTAACCCCAGCCAGCAACTGGGATCATGCAGCTTCCTGCTCACTCCCCCTTCCTCACCAGTAGGGTAGTGAGAAGAGGGAAAAAAGGAGGGGGGAAAACCTCTTCACGGGTTGAGATAAAGAGAATTTAATAGAACAATAATGGAAAAGGAAAATTACGATAATAACAACAATAATAATGGTAAAAGAATATAGAAAACACAGGTCACTCTCACCGCCTGGTGAATTTGGTTGCCCAGCTCAACCCGAGCAGAGATAGTGGATTCCCCACGCCCTGGCCAACCCCAATTTATACACTGAGCATGACATGCATGGTACATAATATTTCATCGGCCATTCCACCCTTCTGCCTATGCTCCTTCTCAGATTCTATGGGAAGCTGATTAAAAAGTCCTTGAACGGTATAAACATCGCCTAGCAACAGCTAACACAATATGCACTATTGGCATTCCTTTTGTACCAAATCTGAAGCACAGCAATCACTAGAAAGGAAATAAACTCTTTCCCAGCTGCAATCAGATAGAGATCCTCAGGCTTATTTTCCAAAGATGAGCCCTTGCACCCCAAATCCCAGGGGTATCCAATACAATCTGCAGCTCCTGGCATCACGGGTTGGACACCGGCATGTGTCCTTTCAAGAGACTCCCTTCTTGCTCTGAAGATGCCAAGAACCTCAGAGACCCCTGATCTCCTATGGTCTATCCCAATGGTCTCACATCCTTAATGTTTTGGGGAAAAAATATCCTGTTTCTCACTTAACTTTGGCCTGTCTCCGCCTTCAAACTATTTGTTCCCATTCTGCCTTTCTCTGAGGGCTTAAAGAGCCCTTTAGTATCTGGTATTTTCTCCCTGTGAAGCTACTTAGGCATGGTAATCAAGTCACCTCTCTGTCTCCTTTTTAATAAATTAAGCAGATGGAGCACTTTAAAGCATTTTTTTGCCAGCCCTTGAATTATTTTTCGTAGCTCTTTCTCAGCCCTGCCTTTCCATCCATGGTGCTTTCCTGGCAGAGCTCAATGAGGGCAAGGCCATCACTTCTCCCCATCCTCATCCCGCTGGTGTCCGCTCCCCAGGTATCAGGATCGGAAAGATGTGATCAGCCTCCATGAGGTTTTATAGTTTCAAGCTTCTTGCCAGTCAGTTACTTCAGACAATCCAGCTCATTAAATGAAAAGAAAGACTTTAAATTTACTGCCTCCATCAATGTATAAAGCCCTCAGCTTCCCGACGGCCGCTGCCCAACCAGCATTATAAAGTAATAGCCTTTTTCTTTTTTTCTTTAAAGCAAGAGATAATAATTAAAGATTGGATTATGAGCTAGCCCTGCATCACAAAAAAGACACAACTTTATCGTATTACACAGCATCAAAATTAATTAGAAGTGCGTTAATCTCTAATCTAAGAAAATATTGCAGGATCTCTGGCCTCAATATAACATCCCCCCTACGCTGACTGACAGCCTGCCCCTTTGAAAGTCTCCCTGCATCATCCCTGCGAAGAAACCTTTGCAAAACTCTGTGTAATCAATGTTGCTTTGATTAGTAAGAGCTTCCAGACGCTCTGGCAGACAGCTCCCACGATGCCTGCTGCGGATTGCCTTTGTGTGTGCAACTCGGTGCTTTGAGAGAGTTGTTTTAACAGCGTGAGTGAGTCAGGTCCCACTCCTGGTCCACTGGCAAATTGTCACTTAAAAGGCATAGGAGCATATACGAAGGTGCCTGGACTCACACTGATCACTCAATGCCTTTGGGATTGGGGATGGAGGGTGGATACACCCACCTCAGCTAGCAGGGTGGAAAAGCAGGAGGGAGAGCCCAGGCTGGACGTCAGGTGGATACAGATGAGGTTTTCCAATGGTTTGCTCCTTTCTGTTTTGCTTGACCAAGTCACAGCAAGGGTGAAGTGGCTTTGATGCAGCTCTGATGACGTCACCTACTTCACCCCATTTGAGGACTCTGCTGGAGCTCCAGCCCTTTATTTGGGTTTATTCAGTTTTCCAGACCCATCTCTTGGTCACCCCCATTCCCCATGAGATGCTGAGCAGGGGTCTGATCCATGAGTGAGAGCTGCATCCTCCAAATCCCAGATGCGGGTCCATGTGCCTCCTCTCTGGGAGAGCTGAAGATTGAAAGGCTTATCAAACATTGGAACATGCTGGGAAGTGGTGGAATCACCATCCCTGGAGGGATTTAAAAGCTGGGCAGACGTGGTTCTGAGGGACACAGGTTAGTGGTGGTTTTGTCAGTGTTCAGTTGATGGTTGGACTCGATGATCCCTTCCAGCCCAGATAATTCTATGATCCTATGATTCTATGGATACGCTGACTCAGAGATGCTTGAGTGCTGTGTGTATTTAGTTTCAACAGGCAGTTATCAGAGCTGCGTAGACATCAGAAACAAGGCTTGAAATGTCACCCAGAGCAGCAAATCAAGGACAGCAGCGTCACCGTGATTTTAGCAACACTCTCTCATTTTTAAAGATACCTTTTGATTTGAGCAGCCTGGAAAACTTCACATTAGGCACAGGAGAGCTTGGGGTTGGGGGGATTTTGACCTTCTATGGAAGAACCTGGATTTCAGTTGCTCTGAACAAAGCTGTCCAGCTGCAATAGCAGTACCCACAACTCCTCACTCCTTCAGACAACATAACCTTTCCCCATTTCAGGCTTCAAACTTCACTTACAAAACTGAATTCCCTTCAGGATCATGACCTGTAGGGTCACCAGCATTTGGGACACGCTAACCAGTACTTATATTTCTCTCAATAACGTGGAATAAGCAAGGAAATGGTGGTTGCTCAATGTTTTTCATGTAAGAAAGACAAGAGACTTTGGGATAATTGGCTTTTCTGACCCAATCCAAATATTTAGATTATTCAAGAAAAGAGGAGCTTGAGAGAAAACCAAAGGAACCAGCCCAGGAGAGTAGGATCCCTGAATGATGAGCTGGGAGATGTTATTCAGCAAAGAGAAATGCAAGGTAATGTGATGTGGGAAGATCGCTTAAACTATTCATGCACTGCAGTGGTTTCTGAATTAATTGTAGCCTGGCAGGAAAACACCCAGGCATCCTGCTGGATAACCTGATGGAAGGATCTGCTGTTAGCCAAGCAGCAATTAGGAGGGGAAACAAGTCATTAAGCTGCATTAAGACAGGGATGGAAAGTTTCAATGCTATGATATCAGTCAGCTGGGCAAATTCAGGGAGGGTTGACTCTTTCCCTGTTCATCTTCGGAACAACCTGCTCCAGGACACCCAGAGGACTGTGGTCTCCATTTTGCTGAGGTGGGATTGCCCAAGGGCTGATGCAGACAGGCTCAGTGCCTGCCAAAAAATGAGGATAAATCTGAGGTCCTGCAGGTTTGTTGCTGCCACAGAGACAGATGAGCCTGCTCGGAGCTGGGCTCCAAGGTGGCACATCAGCTCCTGTGACTTTATGGAGTCAGCAAGACTCCTTCCACCTCCCTCAGCTGAGGACAGGTATGGGAGATTGAAAAGACTTAAATTTGTGTCTGCAATTTGGGTATCACATTTCTTAAACCGCAGGGATCAATTTGTTATATCTCGGGGAGATCAGCATGAATGTACACACATAAATACGTATGAGAACCTGTGCATGTATATGGTTCCCTCTACCTGCTTTAAAATATCCTGTCAGCCTCCTCTTGATCCTAATTGCTGCTACACATTGAGTTTATATCACAAACATAAATATATATTTATAATCCCCAGGACATTCTCCTTGCTAGCTGATAAATTCAAAGATGCATAGATCACCCTTTGGGTGTCACCTACTGTCACTTGAACTTTAAGGAAGAATAAACTGCAGCCATTTCTCTGCTTCATTTTGCACATGCTGATGTTACACCTCTGTAGTGTTTGAGCATGTGGTAGGATTTGCCCACAGTTCAAGTCCTTCGGGGTGCCAATGAGAGGGTGGGGAGCCCAAGGGTAGCAGGGCTTAGTGGTGAGGTGCTGGCTGGAATAACTTTTTGAAGGGTGGGAGAAACACGTGAACAACGACGCTACTTATGCGCAGCATCCCCAACAGCTCAAAGAGGGGGACTCGAGGTGAGAAAATTCCTCTTGATTCCCTCCAGCATCGTTTGGGGCAGTTATCCATCCCATTCACTGATTTCTTCCTTACTGTCCTACTTTCTATATCCCTGGCAACCCCTTCACCCTGCAAATGCTGCCCTGGGTGGAGGGGACTCGGATTTTTGGGAGGAAGAGAGCAGCAACCGCTCATCCATGCCCCTTTGTTTCCTTGGAGGAAAGCAGGCACGGATAGAAAATCCAGTGCATGTAGCAACGTGGTGTTTGCCACAGCAGATGGGCAGAAGATGCAGGTCAGGGTCTCACCCGGTACAAATCAACCCAGTTCATAGCAGGATCCATCCTCCCCTTCTCGGCTCTGTCTTGGAGGAGATCAATAGCAGGGAAGCAGGAGGCCAGTTTACCAATACAGTCTGGATGCGAAAGCCGAAGGCAACCTAAATATTGACCGTGATGCTCGTGAAGCACTGAGAAACTGCAGCTTTACGGACCCCGGCGGCTGCTAAGTCCCAGCCCTCCCTGGCTGAAAAATGCAATAATTAGGGAGCTGGTGCACTCCAATTCTGAATTTTGTTCTGTTTAATGAGCCTGTGTGTGCATGTGGCAGTGTATTCACACGCCTCTCGTTGTAATTGCTCCTCAGTTGTCCCAAATACGTCACCAATGCAGCCTTCAAAGCGTGCTGCTCATCCAGGATGGGCTGGATTCACTCCAGGATGAGCCAATGGGCAGCAATGGAGCCACAGCAGCTGGATCCACTTTGGATGGAGACACATTTTGGGTTGGGTTTACCTCTCCCAGGGCCCAAAGCGACACCTCTCCCCGCATATTTGTCATTAAATCAATATATTGGCTCAAATGGCAAAGCTCAAAAGTCAGCTACCTCCTGTGCAAGCAGCTGTTTGAAGGAATCCACCTAATTTAAAGCCATTTTAAACTCATTGGTGTCCACCCAGTGAGAGGAGAGCTGCAGCCTTTCACATGCTCTGTCCCCACTCCACCTCTTTGCTGTGCCTTCCTCCTGAAAACAACAGCAGACCAGCTCTGGTGTGAATGGGGGTTAGCTCCCTCCAGAGCTTTGCCAGCTTCTGCCAGCTGCTGGTTTGGCCCATCTTGGATTAAATAATCTCTTTTGTCCGTGGGATTTTATGGTTAATTACTTCTTAAAAAAACAACACACAAGTTATAAAATGCAGCTGAACGAGAGTGCTTTGATTTGTGACTCTCTTCGATGGGTATTTAATGAATTTTTTGATAGCCCCTCCCTAGAAGACAAGAAAATCCCCAGAATAAGGGGGAGAAGTACTTAAAATAGAAGTAAATATGCTCTCTGTTGATGATGGTGCCTCCAAGATAGGGCGAAGAGCCACAAGACCCATCTGCCCCATGGCCACCTGCCTTGCCACTAGCCCCAATAGCTCCTTTGCCAGCAATAAGGGATCTCAGAGAAAAACCGAGTTTAATTACAGCTGTCCTACTGGCCCTAAATATTGTTTCCACCCTTGAATAGATGTTTTCTGGATCGTTTGCTCCTTTCTTCATCCTAAAGTCCAGCAGAAAGCGATGTAAAACTCCTCTCCACCTTATGCACGTGAAACGGGTGTTGCAGCCGTTTGAGTCTACGCTGGGATGAAAGTGCCCAAGGCAAGAGATGATGCCCAGGCTGCTCCAGCAACTTTCTCACCAGCCTCTTAAGGTCCGTTTTGGGTTTTACAGCCACCAAACTGCATCTGTTGGAGTAAGGATTGAGCCTCCGTGCCAAGACCGGAGGGCAGGGAATGGGGATGCCCAACATGTAGGTGATGCAGGAGGATGGGGATGAACAGGGATTTGCAGTGTTGCACCTACCAAGGAAAACCTCTTACTCGGTTCTGGTGACTTCTTCAGACAAAACAAAAAAGGAAGCAATGAAAAAAAAAGTGAAGTTTGCTTCTGCTCGGGAGGGATAGGTTTGTCTTTATTGGCTGCGCTCGTTAAAGATCTTTGTGAGGGGAGAAATCCTGACATGAGTGATTGGGAAACTCAGGTGATGGAAGAGGGAGAGTGAAAGGAAAAGGTTTTTTTTTCTTCTCCCCTGCTGAAGACAGCAGGAATTGGGGAAGGATTGACTTAGCACTATCCATCAGGAAAAGACTTTCCATCAAAAAGTGAGCAAGAAAAATAACACCTGGGAAAAAGCAAGAAGTCGGCAAGGGGAGCAGCCGCACTCGGAGCTCGGAGGTTGGCGAAGTCTTTTTGGGGAAGGACTCAGCTGCACGGGGGGACCTAGGCAAGGCAGGAGGAGGGGGGGAAGGCAATAAGAAATTAAGCATTATAAAAAGAGATAAAACAGGTGAGGGGGAGTGAAAGCAAAGAGGACCCCCCGGAGCATTTTGGGAAGAGAGATCTTCTTCATGTGGGATGAAAGGTGGAGGATGTCAGAGCTGCTCCAAAGGGAGGGGCGTACTGTGAATGGGGGGGGATATGTCTCACTCAGTGGCTCTTTGAAGATTTGCCTGGTCGCTAAGAGCTTGGGAAATGATGCTGTCGGCTCAGTGAATCTGCTTCGGCCCCAGGAACAAGCTTCCTGGGGGATTGCAATGGAAATATCCTCATTTTAGCTCAAGGCTGGGACCTGGCTGCCTGGTGGCACCACAATGCAGAGAGAGAAAGACCTAAACAGGGGGGGTTCTAACCACTTATTTTTGAAAAATCCCAACTCAGGTGCCCCACAAGGGATGGAGCTGGAATGGCTTGCAGGGAGAAAAGCTGCGGCATGGCAGAAACTACTGCAAAGAGCTGACATGGCCCAGCAGGGAGGGAAAGGCAGACTTTTCCTGGGATCCCAGAGGAGACCTTGCAGAATTTGTTGCAAGTCAGGAAAGCATAGAAAAGTTGATGGAGTGAGGCTGAATTTGAAGGCAAGGATATGCCCTGCAAGGACAATGAGATTTGTTACCAACCCTTTCCATCGCTCTCCTACCTCCTTCTGTGCTTTCTCTGGTTTAATCAGTTCCTGGCACTAATTGGCTTCGCTACCACCCAGCCGCGCAATGGAGAAGACCCTCGGAGGGTCCCCTGGAAGGACACAGCTCAACCGCATCCAGCCCCAACACTTCCCGTCACAATTCTCACAAAACCAACCATAGCATTTGCATTATGCAAATTTGGCATATGCAGATCAGCCCTTCCGAAAATAATATGCAATCAGGCAATTAACAACTGCCTTGTCTTTAACTCACAGGTAGTCTCAATTCCTGCAACTCTTAATTTTGGATTGCCCGGCTCCGTAACCTTAATAATATCATTTTAACTCCCTGATAACCATTTTAAGATGGATTTTCTCTTTATTTTCCTGCCCCAGGCCCTCCCTTCCACCCACCAGTTGCCTCTCCCTCTGCTCGCCCGTGGAGGGGAGGATGATGGAGGGCTGCTTTTCTCACTGCAGGTAGCACACCCATAAATTTCACTTATATCCAGTAAAACACAGGCATCCAATTAAACCCATAATCCTATAAACCTGCCAGCAATCAACCACACTTTTAAAAATCAAGACCGACAGGCACTTTAAATCAATACATCCAGGTAACAACTTGCAGTTTGTAGTATCTTCTGACACTGCATCTTTTGCAGCTGCATAATAGAAACAACAAATATTCCAGTCCGTAGCTTGTTTTTATGGTTTTTTCCCCTTTTTAGCTTCACCCTGAGTGGTGAGTGATGATCAGGGATTGAGGGGAATGAAGAGGAGTTTGGGTCTGTTGTAAAAATTCACAGTCAAAGCCTGACGCAGCATCACATCCCGTGTTATAAGATATCACCGCTCCTTGGCTTCTCTCCATTGGAGACGTCAGAGGGACCCAATGGCTTGGGATAGATTGTTATTATCCAGATTTTTTTTCCAGAAGTAAAAACAAAGGAGGTTTTAATTTATGACCTGCTTTCCGATAACAGCAAAGGGCTCTTCCAGATTCAGAAGCATTTTCTATCAGGCACAGTACAAAGCGGTTGGCAATACGGAGGGACAGGGCAGGTGATTGATGCTATGGAGCATCATCGCCACTCATCACCTCACCAGCAGCGCTGGAAAGAGAGGAGTCGCTGGTTTTGTGGCTGTTCATCAGGTCGCCCTAGACAAATTGCTGGGTTTATTCTCTCTTTTCGGGGAGATTTCACCCTGAAGAAGTCCAACGTGCTGCTTTTTGGTGGTGGTGCCTCCTTGGGGCTCTGCGGACCCATGGCTGCTTGCGAGGAGCAGGGGAAAATGAAAATGGAAAAGGTTTTAGTGTAATATCCAGGCATTCGGGTTGCCACCACCAAATTCATGTGGTTCAGCAAACCCAGAGGGCTGGGTAACAAAGCACCAGTGTTCACCTCCCATCCCATCCACAGGTCCCAGCTTTTAGGGAAAAAAATGCATTGTGGGTAAGACAATGCTCGGGGGCCTCTTTGGCTCTGTCTCTACATGATGCACCTTGAACTGGCTCAAAATATCTTGGAAATTATGTTTTCACCTTCATTTCTGTGGTCACAGTGTAATTCCCGTATTCTGCCTGTCTATGTCTGTATTCTTTTATGCGCCTTTCGGTGCTAAAAATGGTTGGTTTTGCCAGATAGAAGTCATGGAGGTCAGGAAAACGAGAGTCAGATGGATTTTACACCCTGGGTGCTCCCAGGAGCAATAACTGAGCCAGCTTGAAACCCAGCTGAAACCGCGAACAAGCTTTCCAGCAACACCAGCATCTTTGCTGGGAGCTCAAACGCCACGTGTGCAGCAGCAGGGAAGTATTTTAAGCATATTTAAGAGTGCTTTAAACAGTTTTACTGGGGCTATTTTTTTTGGTTCCCTTCACCTGTAAAACCAGGTACTTCCATCATCAGAGTCCAAATGCAATAAACGTTGTGGTGGTAGTCATAAAAAAATCTTTTAGGCTGACCTGGAATAGCTTTTCTAGACCTCAGAAAGTGGATGTTGAGACTTTCAGCTTGCCAGGAGCAAAGCTGCTTAACCATACGAGGAACTAGCACGTGCCCCAGCCCAATGGATGGAAAACTCCCTTTTTTTTCAGCAATAAACTGTAAGCTTGAAATTAATGACCACTTCGTGGAGAGAAAATGTAGCCATTGACCTGGGACTGAACTTCAGCCATTTGAGGCAAAGCATTTGCTACTGTTCAAATGTTCATTTTCAGGAGTCGTGGAACAAAACCTTGGTCTTCTGAATACAAAATATTTCTAGTGCCATCAAACTGTTTCATCTCTCATCCTTGAAAGTTCATTTTGTGGCGAATGTCCAACAAGTTTTCACTCATTTAATACCAAAAGGCAGCCAAAGAAATCTCCAGTGTAAATTTCCCATGTGGCTACAGGTCCAAAATATTATTAAGTCAGTGGAATAATAATCCATCTGACACCACGTTGAGGCTCCCAGGATCTGCATCCCAAGACCCATGACCACAACATCTCTATGGTTATAGAAAAAGTAATTTTCTCTTTTCACAGGTTATTTGCAACCGGTCAAAGCATCAGCCCAATGCAGGGTACATGGAAAATGACTCTCACATTCATCCCAGGTCCCAAATGAGTGAGTGGCCGAAACCCACCTGCCATGCACCCCTATAAAATACCATATTCATGGCAGACATCATGAACAGGATCCACCTGATCTGTTGTGTTTAATCTGCTACAGACCTAGAGTTAAGGAGGGAAAAAAATATAAATCTGTCATTTAAGGAGTCCTGTTTCCTCTCCTGGCTAATAGGATTATTCAAAAATATTTAAAGTCAAAATCCCAAAGCTTGTTGTTGGCTCTTAAATGAAACTGAGCCTTTCTGGTGCGGCTTTTTTTTATCTTTCTGTTGAGCATTGACTCCAAGTCAGGGTCCCAAACCTCTTTGGGGGTCAAAGGCAGCTCTGAGCCGGATTGCTTGGAAAAAATGGGGTCTTGGGGTCAGAAAAATCACTGATTTTCAATCTCAGCACCTAGGGTTGCAGGGAAAGTATCTCATGGGCTGGAGAGGTGGTTTTACCACAGCAGGTTTTGGTGACAATAGTGAGCTGCTCCCATCAGTCCCAGGGGATGCACCTGGTAAAAAGAAAAGCGGCTGAAAAATTGGCAGAAGTGTAAAGAAAGGCCCAGAAATAACCTGAGGGCCAGGGAAAATGCCTTACAGTGGGAGACTTAAAGAGCTTCGCCTCTTTATCTTATCAAGAAGAAGAATGAGAGTGACTTGATTACAGCACACAAGCACCTTCTCCAGGAGAAAACACCGGGCACGGCAAAACCTCTTTAATCCATCAGCCAAAGGCACAACGAGAAGCAAAAGCTGCAAGCAGAAGCCAAATCCATTCAAATTAAAAATTAGGCACTGGCTTTTTATTCTTTTGTGATTTTTTTTTTCCAGCAGGATGAACGATTAACCACTAAAACAAACCACCATCCCGCTCTGGTTCCGCAGCAGTCGGTCCAGGCTCGGTGGGGATCAGCAAAGGCGGAATATTGGGGTTTATGGCACCAGATTTGGGGGTTCTGTGCTTCGATTTGCAAGGCAGAGGAGGGCTGCAGATATTTCCAAGCCCTACCCAACTCCTCCACCCTTGGAGCCCTCTGCTAGACGGCGAAGTTTGCCATTTCCCAGCCCCTCGCTCTCATCGCAGCCCGCAGATGCATCTGATCCACACTGCAGATAATGATAGAAAATTACAGTGTAATAAGATAATGGGATTTATTTATAGAATTTGCTTTCCAATCACGCCCACATGATATATGTATCCACACACAGGCGCACGCACACACGCACATACACACAGCACTTTCTATGTATGTATATTAGCATAAGTGGTTGGCTTTGTGGAAGCAAAATGCCACCTGGGGGATGTCGAGATGTTCCCAAGTGGTTCAATACCAACGAGAAGGGTGCTGGCACATCACAAATAGTCCCCTCATCATCATAACAATGACACCATATTTCCATGACACTTTTATCTCAAAGCACTTGGAAAAAAAAAGAGGAAAAAAACCCCATAAAATAAATGTAAACTGCCACACAAACCTCAGTGTATGCAAAGATGAGAATTGAAATGCAATGACAGACTTAACCGGAGACAAATCCCGTCTCCAATAGAAACAAGCCAAGGGAAATTTAAGGAGGCAGCATGTAATTAGCTGGGGATGGTCAGCACAGTTGGACTTTTAACGAGCTTTCTCCCTGCAGGGCTGTGTTAGGTTTAAGAACACTGAGGTGCAGCAGGTCTGTGGGTCTCCAAAACCCAAACCAGCATGGAGAAGCCCAACGAGTGCAAACTGAGGGTGATGAAGCACCACAATAACTGAATTGAGGGTGCGGTGGCTGTTCCCCCTCTTACTGGGGTCCCAGCTGGGTTTCCCAGCCCACGTTTGAGCATCATGAGGCTGTTAAAGTCTTGGGACTCATACCCTCCTGCTACGGGGCCACTGACTTCTATTATTTCTTTCCTAATTCCTACAGCAATCTGCACCCCGAAATCCAGCTACAGGGTGAGGACAGAAGGTGAATGGGCCCATCGGCCCCTGCAAAATAATCCTGCACCCTAATGAAGCATCATCCACGGACATGGGATGTCTGCAAGGTGAAATGACAGCAGAGTTGCTGGATCTTCGCATCTCCAGGTTGCTGCGGCTCCGAGCAGCCCCATCACACTGCTCACCAAGCCCTCAGCCAGCTGCCAGGGGCCACCAACAGCCACGGGCCACATGGTACCAGCTTTTTGGGTGAAACACCAGCTATTTGGGGGAAAAAAAGCAATCTTCAGCACCTGTGGACTTATCAGTAAATGCATTTTTCCCATGTGCTTCACTAAGACATCTATGTACAGCACCACAACAGGATTATACCTGCCCATCCACCATGTCTGATTAACTGGGGGTAGGCACAGGGGACAGGTGATGGGTGAACATCCCTGCTCAGCATCCCAGCCCATGCATTAAACCGCCGGGCTCGGGGAGGAGACGGAAGGCATCTCTCCCTTCATCTGCAGTGAGGTGCAATTATTTTCCGAGGGCTGCTGAGCATCTCCACCAAGCCAGTTTCTCTGGGCAGGATCAAAGCCAACCTCTGATCACGAGAGCTGAGCAAGATCCCTTCACAGTTTGGGAGAAGAGCGGGGAGAGAAAAAAATACAAAGAAAAGGGGGATGGCTGGGAGCACAGGGAAGTTTTTCATTACTGGGGGTGGATAAACCCTAAACAAACCATTAACCCTGGTGGTTAATGTCTCACCTCTAATGACTCTATCACGGCATGACCAGGCTTTTGCAGCCCACCAAGGAGCTGCTTTGTGCCAATGGCTTTGGGTGGACAATGTGGGGCTGGTTGGACCCTGCTGAGCTCCACCACCCCCTTGTCTTCCAGCATCCCCAGCCCATCTTAGCTCAGCTCTGCCTGTGAGGCAACTGAGGTTCCAAGGGATTTTTTTGGAAATGCAAAGGACCAAGAGGACTCTGATCATCTTTTTTAGATTCTGTTGCCTCCGGCTGAAAAGCCGAAGCAAACTCCAACGCTTCAGTCCTCCTTTGATTTTGGCGCTTTCAACCAGAGAGGAGAGAAAGACCCCCAAACCAGACCCCAACTCTGCAGGAGCCAGAGCTGAGGTGGATGCTCGAGGATGCCCCACCATCACATTCCCTTCTGCCAACCACCCAGCAGCAATAAACTCATCAACAACACCGATTTCGGGGCTCTCTCCAGGCTGCGGGGAAGGGAGGGGAGAAGGTGCAGGACTCGCAGAGGTTCCCTCTCCCTTAAAATTTAGTTGTGTTCTATATTCAAATGGCAGTTTAATGAGCCTTTCCCTATTTCCAGCAACTTTATCACATCATTAAAGCATAGAAATGAATAATACATCTAGCGGTTGGATTAAGCTGAACTCCAGACCCGATGCAGCTTCAAACGGAGGAGGGAAGAGAGGCGGCTGGAGGACGGGGCGCTGGGCAAGAGCAGAAGCCATGCCGGGGAGAGGACAGAGTTATTTTGGCTCTGATGTGCCAAACCACACGCGGGGATGTCTGTGGTCCTTCCCAGAAAGCCAAACTCCTGCCATTTTTACTCAGTGATGAACAGGAACTGCTCTTACCCAGGACATCCCTCCTCCTCTCCTCTGTGGCCTGCAGAAATAAAGGAATAAATGTATTTTTTTAATTGTTCTAATATTATTTTTAATTATTGCTTCCAGCAAATTCATCCTCAGAGACTGCGCAGTCAATAACAGGCTGAGCTACATCCACAGGCTCCATGTGTGCCTCTGTCCCCAGCCTGACTCTATCTCTTCTCATCCTTAAAAATGAAGCAAATTGGGTAAAAAAAGCCCGATCCAGGTCACATCACACCTCAACGAGTGCCGGGTCAGGTCATGGCCAAATTATCCCATTGCCAAAGAGTAACATTCATCACAGCTGCCTGGATGGACGGGCTGATGAAGCGTTCGATCCTCTTGGAGGCAGGATCTGTGCTCCTGGCACCCAGGAGTGTCCTGCACTTTAATGTGGCCCTGACATGGGCTCAACACCCCAAGGAAAGAAAACAATTCAATTTATTAAAATGAAAGCTCATTTAAACTGGGAGAAGACGGCAAAAAAAGAAAGCAAGAGGCCAAAACAAACCATCTTTGGTTCAGGATGTGAGTGTATTCTCCCCAAGGGGAAAAAAAAAGCAATTAATGCTGGAAAGATTCACAGATTTTGTTGTCCAGGGCTTTTTTATGAATAAATTGTACTCATCAAAACTAGTCTTTATATACGCCTCTTTTTTTTTTGCCATTGTTTGTGGGCATTGATTTATTTTTCTCTTATTCTTTCTGATTGTTATATTTCGGATGGTGCTTACTGATGTGAAAAAAGCCATCTTGTGTGGCTGATAAGTCTGGAGATAACTGCAGAGGTCAAGGAATGGATGGGGAAAGAGAAGAGAGGAGGAAAAAAAAGTTTCAGCGTCTCCAGCTCCATCCTCACTCCCCCCAAACCTGCAGAAAAATCGCATTGAGTGGCCCAGAATGGTTAATTAGATGGATTTCCCCCAGGGCCAGACTGGAGGAAGGAAACAATTTAACTGTATTTCCTCGTTATCTGATCTCAGTCATTTTAATTTATGCTCTCTTTGAGGCTTTTTTTTTTTTTTCTTTTGTGTTCATCTTCTCCTGGTGTGTGTGTGTGTGTGTTCAGCTGAGTAATGGATGACATTGCAAGAAAATGGGAGGTTTTTCTTGTCCAGCCCAATAACCACTTCCAAGGTCACACGTGATGGAGGGAGATGGTGCTTTCAAGGTGAGACAGAAAGGAGGAGAGAAACCCTTCTCATATCAGATCTTAATAAAATAAATTCACCGCCGCCTTCCCATCATGAGTCAAGAGCAGCCTCATCCTTTCCCATTTTTTTCCCCTTCAACGATGGTAAAGCCAGTCTGAAGCAATCACCCAAGGGAACCAAAAAAGTAATTGCTCGGTAAGAGAGATCAGTCTTTAAGGAAAGGTCGAAGAGAATTGCATCGGAGACCCAGGGATGCAAGGGGCATATGGGGCAGCTGAGAAATAGCTGAACCCAGAAGCAGTGGCTCCCTAAAGCTGGAGAAAAGTCCCTTACTTGGTTTGAGGGTTTGGTTTTTTTCCATAGCATTTCAAAGAAGCAATTTAGTAAAATGCCTATTAATTATGGCTGCCTTTGTTTGAGCAATTAAGGGGCCGTTTCACTTATGGGAGAGCCCAGACAGAGCCTGAATGAGGTCAAAGCAAAGCAAAGCAAAGCAAAGCAAAGCCACCTTAAGCTTAATTGTAGAAGCAATTTGATGCTCTGAATTCAGCCTCTCTGGAGCTGTATTTAGTTGCAAGACCAAGGAAGAGGTCTCTGCATCTTAAACCATCCGGGGAAGCAGAAATAAGGATGCTAACAAACCTTTCTGTTGCAGAAACAACGTGATGGCAGGAGCTGCCCAGGAGGAATGGCAGCCCAGGAAAGCCTCGCCGGCGTGAGGACAATATTACAGTGCCAATCCAGAACGAAATGGAGCCCTGCAGCTCTAATTAAAAGGGCCGCTGTAGCTAATGATCTGCCCAGTGCTAATTAACTTCAAAACGTGGCGGCTCAATACGCTTTCCGCTCTGCTGCTGGGTTTGCTGTTGTTCGTGCGTGCAAGTGGCTTCTCCAGGCTCTTCCTTGGGTCGGTGTTTTTCCTGAGCCATCCCCGGGATGATCTCCTGAGCAGGGATAACTAAATCTTTACAAACCTCCAAGATGTCTCCTCCTCCTTCTCCTCTCTCCCTTTATTATTTCTTTTTTTCTTTTTTAATTTGCCCAATTCTGCTTCCAAGTCTCCGAAATTGGTGACTTATAATAGAAGTGTCTTCGCAGCCGTATTTATAGCATCGCACCAGTGTGACGCTCGCCTAAAGTTCAGGTAGCACGGTAATTTAAATTTAGCTCAGGGAGGCAGCGAGGATGTAGCCGTGTCCTTCGGGAGTGGATTTTCCCTACTTTCCCCCCAAGCTGGCTACGGATCCATGCACTGAACCTCCCACATGCTGCTTTGATGGGGGGATTTTGGACACGGAATGGGATATGGTCTTTGCATCCCGGCTTTGTGTTCAAAATCAGGCGTCAACACTGGTGTCAGGTGGAGAAACCATCAGCTTTAAGTATCAGGTTTGGGGTTTAAATTTGAGGGGCTACTGCACAAGAGAGAAAAAGGTTTCCCAACCCAAAAACCTGACCTGTGGGGTCTTCATCATTTCTATATTGGTCCCATCCCATTGCCTCCTCCTTAGAGAAATACAGTATTGCAGAAGCGTGACTGGCAGCCAGCCTTTGCCATCTGCTCTGGCCCCTCATTATGGATTCACAACAAACATATGTGACAATTAGATCCGTAAAAACATCTCGTGGATCATATGCGATTGAAACGCGGGCATATGCTCTCTGCCCAATAAATCCCACGTCTGAGCTGGGTTTGCTCCTGAAGAAGACACCGAGGAAGAGGGATGAGGTGTTGTCCTCAGCTACTCTCACACATCAGAGGGAAGGTTTGGAAGAGAAATCGTGTTCTACAACAGGAGAAGGGAAATAATGAAAGTGAGTGAGGATGCCTGGAGGTACCTTAGGCTTTACAAGGGGCTGAATCCTTTCGGTGGCTAATTCCCTAAGGCCAAAAAACACAGGCTGGTCTTGATAAGCCAAAAGCCTCATGGAAGTTCATCTCAGATGAGTGCCGCAAAGTTTGCACAAGGTCTCTGTGTCTCCTCTGTTGAAGAAACACCTCTGTGCAAGCACCGCTGGTTGCATGAGTGACTGATTGTGATGATAACTGCTCTCCGTAGCTGTAATTGAATTGCTGCTTGTAAAGAAGTGGCTCAGAGGGAGGACAACAGGAATAATAGTTACTGACTCCTCAGCAGTCCCCGTAGACGGGCAGCGTTGGCCCTGGGAGAACTGCTGCTTCATTGGGCAGATGTGCCCAAGGAGCAGAACACCAGCCTGTGTGGCTGGAGCTCCTTGTCACTTCAAAACCGTTGGAATCCACCAGAAAATTATCATGGATGAGGCAAAAATCATCCTCAGGGCCTGGAAAACCACCTCTTAATTCTCCAAGATCCATCTGCTCTTCAGCCTTTGGAAGAAGTCACTCCCTGTCATCTCATGATGCTCAATGAATTCCTGACACCTGGAGAAATCCACTTTTTTCCCATATTTCCTCTGCCAGGCCTACTCCTCTTCTATGCAAAATTAATAGCTCTCCTTACCTCCTCCCATGTGGGGAGAAACCCCCATGGTTCAGGCAGTAGCGTGCCCATAAATACCCCCTTGTGTTTCCCCAAATTGTCATTTCATTACTATCACCTGGCTTAGTTGTAACAATAAATTGGGCATGCAGCGTCTGCACATCAGCTTCTTTCAAGTGCTTTGATAAAGGAGGCCTCTGATACCTTTCTTTTTTCAGTTCCCTTCTGCCCCAGAAAAAGGATGTGCTATGAGTTTGCCACGTTGGAGGAAAGCAATGCTGCGGCACTGGAAGGATTTGGGCAGTTGGTTTTCATTTAAAAGTTTAAATCATCACATCCCTGGAAGATGTTCCTGGGGTGAATCCAAAACAGAGCCTTTGCTGGGGATTTCTGGTCGTCAGCAGCTCACTGGAAGGAGAAACGGCTGCTTCAGCCAGGCTGGAGAAACGCTGGAAATCCCAAGCTGATGGGTAAATACAAAGGCACATCGGTATTTCAGGAAGAGATTTCCTTCTTTCCTGAAGACAAAACCATGGAAGAACGAAAAACATCCACAATCTCAACCTGGTTGGAAATAGAGACAAGCTGAGTTTTAATTTAATGAAGGCTCAAAGCTTAAGGATTAAAATAAATGGGAAGCCTCAGAAAAAAGCCCCTCGGGTGTTGGGACACATCAACAGGGAGCTGGGACAGTTTGGGACTGCTGCAAGGGAAGCATTGGGCTCTTACTAGTTGTGAGGAATGTACAGGGTTTTGCAATTTTAGGTTTGTGACTAATGCTGGGGAGAGCCTCCGTGCGGGTAAAAAGAAGGTGTCTTAATGCAAGTGCCCTCCACTTGCCTCTGACCCAGCCCAATTTATCCATGAGCCAAATTAAGCACATTAACCACCTTGTGAGGAATATTTAGAAACAGTTGGAAGGTGCCAGAAGATGGGGTAGAGGATGCATTTTGGGTTGAGGGAAGGGGAAGTCTGTTGAGATGTACCCAGGGGGAAGTTTTGGATGGCATTGTGTGGAAAGCAAGAGATGCTGATGTGAAACAAGGGGCATAAAGCATCACCCTTCCCTGGTGCTCCCTTTCATCAGGGCAGACCACTGCATATGAAGTGAAGAGATGATTTTGGTTTCACCCTCTATCACCTTTCCTCCCAGCCCTCTGTCCTCTTGCTAGGGAGGGGAAAAAACCCACATTTTTAGAAACCACACCATACGTCTCATCCTGGCCATCAGGCAAGTGATGGGCTTGGCATTGCTGGTTGGGCAACAGAGGGTAGGAAGCGGCAGGAGTCATCTGGATGCTGCTTCCCAGACTCCCCGAATTAATAAGATAACCCAAATTGCTGGAAGCAAGTAACCTGGAGAAGCTTTTCCCCACACATACACTCTCCCACCAAGCTTCATCCTCCTTCATTATTGAAACTTTCGATCACAACCCAAAGCTGCTAAGTCTCCATGGAAAATTGCTGGGGGCCATATACGGAGCAGGAAAATTCATCTTTTCAACCAGAATTTGTTGAAACTGCTTGTTTGATTTTATATTTTTTTTCTTTTTGCTATCCCAAGCTGGAAAAGAACCCCAAATACTTTTTAAAAACAAATAATTTATCATTTAGGTTTTCTTACGGAATATCAAGGTGGGTTTTTTTCCTAGAAAACCTCCTCTTTTTTCATTGTTGAATTAAGCGCTGTGAACTTAATTTCCTCTGCAAAAAGTTTTGGTTCTCTGTGAAATGTGGGCATTAGCACTGTGTCATTTGTCCCTATGAAAGGGGGAAACTGAGGCAGGGAGATGTTTCTCCCCCGACTTTTGCAGAGGTTGAGGAGCCTGTGCTACACCAAGAGCTGCATCTCCCCAGCACAGTGAGAAGCACACTATGCTAAAGACGTTTCAAAGCAACCCAAAATGTTCCTTTTCAGGGTATAATATCTGTGTAGCACCAAGAGGAGCCATGGATATATGAATTAAACACCTGACAATATTGTGCCAAACCAACTGCTGCTCACTGGGCATCGTGTGCTGAAATAGGGGCAAGACTCCAAAAATGCTCTTCCCATCTATATCTCCCCACCATTCCCCTTCCAGCCTTCCTTTCCTCTCCTTTTCTCCATTCCTTAGTCCTCAGCAAATGTCACTGCTAAATATTACCCAAGGAAAAGGCTGAAAAAGGAAAAACAAAGTCACTGGGCTCCGAGACAGATCATGGAAACAGAGGAGATAAATCCCTAGAATACAGCCTGCAAGGGGAGAAAGAGACAAATACTGAAATAAATATGAAAAGAAGACAAATGTGGGCTACAGGGAGCGGGTGAGCCAGAGAGAGAGAGGAAATTGCACTAAAATAGACGAGGTTTCCTGGAGACAAAGGTAAAATTGGGAAAAATGAGATCTAAACCAAAGGGGGATACATCATGAGGGCAGCAATGTCTGAAAATTATTGGGAATGAAGCCTTCCCAGTAAGTGAGACATCCCCTGCAAGACGGATCTGCTGCGAGCAACAAATACAGCCACGGTGACAAGGACAAAGCTGGAGTGGGGTAGACAAATTTGTTGGGTGACCCTGACCTGTTCGCTTCTCCTAAAGGGGTTTCTGCAGCCATGTGGTTTGGGCTTTGGGAAGCTCCTCTGGCTCAGCTTTGGCAATGCCTCCCCCAGGAAAAGCAAGCTTTGGGGAGGAAGGCTATACGGGGAGCAGGTATTTTTGCACTGGGAGCTGCATCTCCAAAACATCAGAAGCTCTTCATTTCAAAAAAAACCCCATTTTTACAGGAAAAGTGTGCTCAAGCTGCAGCTACCTTCTCTGGAGCAGGGTTCAACCATGCAGAACCTTTTTCCTAAAGGTTTTTAGCAGAAATATTTCCTTTACATCTTCTTCCCAAGAAAAAACCACAGCTGCTAAACTCCCTCCAAAGCCATCTCCCCCCACGGAGGTACCAGTGCTGAGCCACACGCGAGTGTTGCGGTGGGGCATCTCTTCAGCCCTGTGACTCCTGAAGACCAGCAGTATTTTTACCCTTGGGGTTTTCTCTTGCTCCTTATCTAGATGACACCACACCGATAAATAACAGCGGTAATCCTGAATTGAGATCACAACATG
The DNA here is from genome assembly GCA_013399435.1 of Arenaria interpres. Taxonomy (NCBI): domain Eukaryota; kingdom Metazoa; phylum Chordata; class Aves; order Charadriiformes; family Scolopacidae; genus Arenaria; species Arenaria interpres. The sequence continues at coordinate 38,351 of VXAK01021381.1, read as the reverse complement.
CTTTACACTTCTGTGTTGCACCGTGAGCAAGGAATGCTCTCCCCAGGCTGTCGGAAGGCAGCATGGGACTATTTTTTTTCCTTGTGCCAGGCAAAGCTGTGACATAAAGCCTACGGCTTGTTACATGCTGCTTTTTTTTCCCACATCTCCCCCACTTTGCTTTGGCAAGAAACCGAGTTTTCAGCTGGTAAGAGCATGTGCCGTGCCAAACACACCCCCAAAATTTCCACTGGGAAAGCAGAAATGTGCACACCAACACATGAAAACTTGGCAGCTCTGTTCTATGCGGGGGCAGGTATTAAAAAGCCAATGGTTTCCGTAGAGAAAATACTGTTTTCCCACCAAAAATCAACTTACTGTTTGCTTGTAAACCTATTGCAATGTCTTTGCTCATTTGCAGCAGTTTGTGGCTGCCACGAGACTCTCAGTGTGGTTCTTGGTGGAAGCGTGGAAAGTCAAAGGATTTTGAAGATGGATTTGAAGCTGATCTAGATGAGGACAGTAGGGTCCCCTTAGGTAGGGCCCCAGAGGCTTAGGGACAAGCTCATGGTTGGTGTATCCCTCAGTCAGCACCAAGGGTGCCCAACACCGTGGTTTCCCAGACCCCCAAAACAGTTTCTGAGGGAATTTGCTCCAGAACCAAATGCAGAGGGGAAAATGCATGAGCCAAAAGAAAGAGGAGATACAAAAGCTGGTGTCACAGCCCAGCTGAGCTCACGTATCCATCCATCAGGTCCCACTGATCTGTCCCCATCTTTGACATCCCACACCTGCTTCCTCGTGCCTGGCTCTTTCTATGCCCATATTCCCCCTGCACTCACCGCTCTCCCGGCCTTTCCCCTCTCTTCCTCTCTCTGATTTATGTAATTTGAAGTCCTGGTTGGGAGCTGATATTATGACACGTCCAGACTTCAAAATAAACCTCCCTCTTGATACTGGGTTATTTTATTGGGTGCATCAAGGCTGAAAACAACCTCATTCATCTTAAGAAATGTATTTTCCCATTTGCTGTATAAATACATACATGTTTCCTTGCATTATTCACCTCGGCACAGCAGACAGATGAGCAGCAACAACGGCATCACATTTTTATTTCTCATTCTGTAACAGAAAAGGCACCGGGGAGGTTTGTGGCAGGAGCTCGGTGGTGCGGAAAAATCAGCTGGGCCAAAGGGTGGGGAGAAAATTGAATGGAGAGGAGATATCTCACTCCCAGCTAAAGTCCTCCAGGGATAGAGACAAGTTCTGATCTGCGGGGTCTTTGTCCAAAGATGGTCTGGAAACATAGGTGGAGATAAAGGACAAATGAAAAATAAAACAAGGAGGAAAAAAAAAACCAGGCAAAGAAGAAGAAGGAACAACAAGAGAGAGGAAAAAATGAATAATTGAAGGTCTGTAATAAACACAGCGTAGACACACAGAAAAAATGCCTATGTGAAAATGTAATTACTGGCTGTATCAATAACATCAGTGCACAAGACCGGCTGCGCTGGGGTTATGACCAAAACAAGCCATAAGTCTTGTGAATGCTCAATTCAGATGTGCCTCAGAAATCATCTGTGTAAGGTCCAGGTGTCTTAATTTCCCACACCTCCACAGTGATTTCATGGAATAATAAAGGGAAAACACAACCTTTCCTTACATCGGTTGTGAGGCTCATACAGGGCTCTGAACCCCAGTGGGGTCTAGCCACAGTTACACTGGTCGTGTAGAGACCAGGTCAGGGGAAAAGTATCTATGGCCAACAGTCTACACCAGCAGTCCCCATGGCCAAGAGTCACAATGCTCAACAGCTCTGGTGGCCAACAGATCCAATGGCCAGCAGCCCTGATGGCCAACAGATGCAACAGCCAACAGTCCCAATGGTCACTATCTCAGGGTTTGCCAACACAGCTGGGGATGCTCTTCATTGGCACTCACGGAAGCTGATTTCAAGACCTGCTTTGCCCTCATCAAGCAGAAGGTGCACTGAAAGAGTTAAAACCCCACTTCCCTTCCTTTTGAGCCCATGACTTGAAGCCTACATCTGCTATTTTTAAATCACTGCTGGGGATATGCAAAGGATTTCTGTTAATTGGACATCATTGCTGACCGTAATGAATCCAAAATAAGACTCTCTTTCTCTTCATTAACTTCTTGCGTTAATTTGGAGTCTAGTTTCAGTGCACCAACGTTCCTCACCAGTGGCTGCTGTGCCACAATGGGATACTGGTTTCTTAATCGCACCCTGAGTAATGGAACAGGGGAGTCAAATTCTTTATGCCTAGAAATATCGACCTACACCGCCTCAGCCTTGTGCAGCCCCGGGGCTTCATCGGCCCTGCAAATTCATTGTCTTCTGGGTAACTCAACCCGGTGCACAGGTATCCTGTGGTGGTCCTGCTTCCTTTAGTCTCACCCGTGCCTGGACTCAACTGGGAGCAAATCAGCCCCTGGAGGGTGTCTGAGCTCCTCCACGCCGTCTCCTCGCACACCATAACCTGTTGCAATGCTGCTCCCTCCTCACGCACCAGCCTTGCTTGTCCCCAGAAGAGCTGATAAACCCAACAGAGATGCAGATTTAATGTTATCGGGAGATGCAGGCCATGTTTAGCTGGAACTTGAAGGATCATAGCAAGAGGCCTGGATGTAATCCAGGCTGCAGCGGATAAGGAACGCTGCTGCTGCTTCTTCTTTTCCTTTTTCATTTTTTTTTTCCCTTCTTTTTTTCATTGGTTCAAGATTGCAAAGAGGCTGAGAGAGAAGAAAGGGAAACACGGGGACCTAGTGATAACGGGTGATGGACGTGATGCTGTATCCTCACCGAGAATACCAGAGATTGTAAAGCATTGAGAAATCAAACTGACAAGTGGGAACACAGGCTCAGCATAAGAAACGGCGGCTTGTTCAGAGCTCCTGCAGGCCTGGAGAGCTTTTCGCTTCTCCTCACGATGGATTAAGTGGATGTTGGCGATAGATAATTTTGAACTCCTTCTGCAATGTGTTCTGGCTTGTCATATCCTCAGGGAGGCCTGGAGCCAGAGAGACAAGCACCCAGCGTGATGCTCGCGGGCACGAAACTCCTCAAACAAGGCGGAGGAATTGGGAAAATCCTTGTCCTGCAAGACTGGTGACACCAGGGAGCCTTTTTATACCTGGCCAACTTCAACCACAGCTTTCCTGAGGCTGTGAGAGATAGGTGGGGAACCAAGTCATGATTCATGCTGGTTTGGTGGCAAGAGAGGACACTGGCCAACAAGCGGCTCAAAATTCAGTATGCTCCCCAACAACTCATGGAGATGTAAATCTCATCAGTCTTGGAGGTTTGCAGCAATTTTTGGCAGGTTTGGGAAGAGAAGTAACCCTGAACCCCAAGTTGCTCAGCCCCAGGGGAGCAGCAGTAAGTTGCAATCCAGACAAAATGTGCTCTCTCTCTGCTGTACTCACCTTGGCTCACTCTCCTCTGACTCAGTTTCCCTCCAACCCCAAGTAAAAATCGCTCCTACATCCTGGGCTAACAGAATGGAGAAAGCTGAATTTCAGGTGGAGAAAAGAGAGGTAAATCCCAACATCAGCCCAAAAAAAAAAAAAAAGAGGAAAAACCCTCCCAGCATTAGGCACGTGCAATGGTACCCTGGGGGAAACTCATCCTAATAACAAAAAAAATATATAAATATGATCCTCCTTCCTAATTATTTTGCAGTCCCATGTGCATGGCATCAGCTCGGATCCAATCTTTGCTCCCCAGAATTTTTTTTTCCTAAGCCTTTCATACCTCTCCCTTTCCCTGTATCACTCATCTCTGCACGGGTTGAGCCGCTTTCCGTTGCTGAGAGCAGCGGAAGGAGCTGCTCTGAAAGGGCAGGGGATGCTCTACGTGCAGATCAGAGCCAGAGGTTCCTTTGAAAATCCACAGGGCAAAGGAGTGGGGCCGAAACAAGATGCCCTGGCTGAGCCGCCATCCGCTTAAAATTGGCCAAGAAATCTAGGGGCTTTGATGAAAAATGCCTTCCTTTGCCTTTGAGGCTCCTGTCCAAACAGCGTTAGGTGTCGAGCTGATAGCATGGCTTTCACCTGAGGTAGCAGCAAGAAAAAACATGCCTGGATAGATATTCTGTCCTCTGCTGAACTGGAAGCGATGATTGGGTAAAGTGGAAGTTTTAATTTATAGGTTCAAAGGCAGGGGATGTTGGAAAGTGTCTGTAACCCAAATGAGAAATAGAGATTGCAAGCCCCGTCAGCGTAAGTAGCAAGTGCCCACCCAGGCAAGAGCTAAATACTCCTGGGCCAGAAAACCAGGGTTGCAGTGAAAATAAAAACTTTTATAGAAAGTTCCTCACTATATGCATCCATATACACATACACAACTTTATGGCAAAACCCTTGGGAATTCGGTCTTCGTGCATTTGTGATGAGCGTATTTTTTGGTTTTAGCTGTTTTCTGCCTATTTTCTCCACCGCTCGTATGAAGTTGGTTCAAACCCCATAAGGGTAGAGTTGAAATATCTTTGAATTTTGATTAATAGTAAGATCTCCATAAGGGATGCATAATAATCCAATCCCTGCCTGTGCCACCCAGTCAGATATAGGTCAGCCTGCGATACTGATCTCCAATAAACCCTTGAGCCCTGGGAGAGATCCAGAAAGCTGAAAGAAAACGAACATAGTGCCAATATGTAAGAAGGATAAACGAGATGACCTGTGTAATTACAGCCCTGTCGACTTGACATTGATTTTGGGCAAAATAATGGGATGTCTGGTACGGGACTTGTTTAATAAGGAATTAAAGGGAATAACAAAAAGAACGCCAATCAACAGGGATTTATGGAAAATAAATCTTGCCCAACTAAGTTGATATCTTTTTTTGATGAGGTTATAAATTTGGGCTGATAAAGGTGACGCTGTCAGCGTAATGTACTCGGGCTCCTGCAAGGTTGGATCCTGCGTGACACCTTGATTAAGAAACTGGGAGGGGAGGAAATCACCCTGGCAGAAATTAGATGGATTAAAAACTGGCTGGTTGACAAGTTTCAAAAGGCACCTCTGGAAGTGGGAATCAACAGGGTGTTCTGCTCCCCGCTGCCTGCGAGGGCCAGATTGCTGCTATTTGACATTTTTATCAATGACCTGGAAGAAAACATCACGTCACCCCTGATAAAGTTTGCAGCTGACACAAAGATCAGGGGAATGGCAGGGGAGGAAGAGGAAAGGGCATCGATACAAGATGCATCTTAATAAAGCCATTCGGCCAGTGCCGGAGAAGGAAGGTTCTTCCCTTGGCAGCGAGGGTGGGAGATGGGGCTGATAGAGAGAAGGACAAGATTTGGAGAATGAAATGTCGTGCTTTTCAGGCTGAAAAGCATCTTTTCAGGCTTTTTGGTATGAAAAGGTAGCAACTCTGGGGTATTTTGGAGCAAACCTGGTTTGGTCCTCCCCTGGGTAAGCCATGCTCTGTGTGCACCAGGTCCATGATGCTCTGCTCGCTCAACTTCAGCTCGTTCCTCACCCACTTTGCAGCATTTCAAGGACTCGCGGTGCTTAGAACTTATTGCAAACCCCATGAGGCACCTGCCTGAGCCTTTTGGCTTCGAACTATATTAAAAACGTGGCCTGAAGTGACTTGCCTGAAGCCAGGCACTGCAGGACCGATGTTGCTTGGAATATCTCTGCATCGGGTGGGCTTTAGGCAACGTGCAGCCAAGCTCAGGGCTCCCTCCCTGCTCTCCAGCTCCCATCCCTTTTCCTAGGATTTTGCCTTTCCCCCCGAAAAAAGCCTCTTGCAGGCCCTGGGTAGCCTCACCCGCTGTGATTTTGAAGCTGCCTTCTGCGATTTCTCCCAACGCCAAACACACACAACACTTCAGGGCTCTCTGTTGCGAGCACTTTATTGCTTCCAGAGCGGCTTTTTTTCGGCTCCTGCAATCCAATGCCCGAGAATAATGGACAGGCTTCAGCCGAGGGAATTTAATTCTGCTCCCACTCCTTTCAGATCAGAGCCTGTGTCAGCGGGGTGCTCTTACAACAAGAGACTTTATTACAGCTTATCCAACACTTGGCAAGTTCTCAATCTGGAGAACTGGTTTGTACTACAGAGATTGCTGCTCCGCGTTGCATGCTAATAGAGATCTATAGCTGCGCCTCGTACCTATAGGGGAAGGGAAGGTTTTAAAGCCTTTGGGAGTGAAAAAGCAAAGCTGAAAAATGTTGCAGAGGTTTGGGGTCAGCTTGAATTTGAGGACCCGTATCAGGTACAGTGGGCTAGCTGGAATTATTGAGCTGAATTACTCCTTTTCATCCATGAGAAAAAAAAGAAGAGGTAATTGCACCAGAGAAGTAGGAAATTCCTCAGGGTTGGCTTCTGGTCCCAGGTCCGTGGAGCATCATCGGACACTGCACTGGACCCACATTCAGACACAAACCTCCCCCTCTTTCTTTTTTCTTCTTTTTTTTTTTTTTTGGTATGAACATTGCACTCACCTGGGAACAAACTGACCTGCGAAAAAATGACCCTGAAAAAATGACCCCAAAAATACGGCACCTAACAAAACAGCTTGCAGCAGCCCTCAAATCCAGCCTCCCACACTTTTTTCCCCCTAATGTATAGTTTCTATTCCCCTGCTAGAGTCAGGCAGGAGGAATGAAACCTAGGAATCCTGTTTCCTGGGCTCCTGCCTTGCTAAAATAGAGCATCTTCTCCTCCTCTGCCCTGAGCAAACATCAAACTCCCTTTAACTTTAGCAAATGCTCCCCTGGCCTGGCCAGCGAGGTAACTTGAGGATGCACGGCTTGTCACTGCCGATGACACATGCCTCTCTCTCAGGATGTGGTATAATGAGCTTCTTCGTGGTCTCCCAAGGCAGAAATGTATTTATGGCACAAGGGGAGATTTATATAGTTTTTCTTTAAAGTCTGTCAGCTAATAATAGCTGCGGCTGGGGCTGGGCTGTGCTGGGCTCACATGCAGGTATAAATCAGGGGTGCGCTCTCAAGCCATACCATCACTTTCTCCCACTTGGGGACCGAGGAGATAATATCATGTGTAAACATTTGCGCCAAAGAGAGAAGGATAAGAAAACATTCCAGCCAGGTTACCAAGACGTGGTGTCTTACACATAGTCCGGTGCTCCCATTGTGCTACCCTTCCAGCGCATCCAGTCCCAAACCATCCGGATCACCAGGACCTTTCTTGCACACCCACTGTTGCTTTCCAAGGCAGGGATACCCCAGCAGGGAGAGGCTATCCGTGCTTACAGTGATTCATTTTTACCCTGCCAAGCGACCTATATATCTTCGGCCTCAACCAGAAAGCGAAGTTTATAAAATGCCTACCATTGTCCCCTGGCATCGCGCAGCCTTGAATAGTACAAATGCCCTAAAGGCGATTTTTCTTTTTCCAAACAAAATAGATGCATATTATTATTATTTTTTGTTGTCCGCGGGGGTCTGAATAAAATAGCTAACAGGTTCCAGAGGGATGTATCCTGTTAATTCCACTCATGATAAAGGTCTCTTTAAAATGCCACTGATGCCTGAAGTGCTGATGAGTTTCCAGGTTTGCTGATTTGCAGACCACGGGCTGGGCTCCCACCGGAGCCCATTAGATGGCCTATAGATAGGCAGCTGGATGCACAGGCATAATATGCATATATGCCAGTCAAAAGTTGAAAAGCATTACTAAGCAATCCTGTGCATTTCCCATCCTCTACAGCCAGGCCAAGGGAGGGAACAGGTGTCTGAAAACCATCACACATTAGCTCCCGGTTTTTTTTTTCTCTCCATGCCACGTTAATTATTTGAGTGTGGAGCTCAAAGCATGATGCTGGGGAGGAAGAACAAGGGGATGACCATGTTTCTTCATGTCATCACCTCGCCGTGATGCATCTTGCACCCTCTTCTTGCCCTTCACCCATTGCACCCAAAAACTCATGCAACCCACACTGCAGGGGCTCTTTTTTTATTCCCTGCCTAGTTCACACCACATGTTTGTGCGAGTCCATCTTGAGAGGTTTCCATCCTAATGTCATCATGTCCACCTCATTTCTGCTCTGGGCTGCTTTATTTCTTCCTGCAAGGCCAGCCTGAGCTCGGTGGTGGACGGTGTAATTCAATAGCCTTGCAGATCTGTCTCGGGTCAATTTTAATTCTATTTAAAGGACAGTCGATAGAGCCATCTCTGGGGTTTTCTGAGACGGAATTTCATATTGCGTTTAATATGCGCTGAATGCACCGGCCAGGGGAGAAAGCATTTCAGCGTCAATGAGACATAAAGGATGGGACGGGAAGCGCTTTGCAATCTTTCTCCTTTGCTATTTTAGGCTTCGTGAGACCCTCATGAGCTGGCAAAGGAAGGGGCGAGGGAGGAGATGGCTCCTGGTATGATTTTTCAGAAGCACTCATGAGCCGCAGAGCTATGCCCTGCTCTCCTGATGCTCATGGAGGCACAAATCAGCCCCTTCTTGAGCATCACCAGCCAAAAGCCCACCCTGAGGCCACATTTACACCACTGTGATCCTGTCCTTGGGGGCCAGGGGAGGTGACATGCAATAAAAAGGAAATAACCCAAAAAGCATGAGATCTGAGTACTGCTGCCTGCACTGCAACCCGCTCTGCCTCCCTGTCCATCATAAAATAGGGGTAATGTCCCAGAGAAGAGATGGATATTAATAAAGAAAGAGGGCTTTCAATGTTGTTGCTCATCTAAAGCATTCCCTTAAGTGCAGGATGAGCACTAAGACACAGTTTTTATGCAACTTAATAAAAGGAAAAAATGATATCACCGCTGGAAAAAACAAAATGCGTGCAGGGGAATTGGATTGTATCGCTTTACACTCAGATCAATCCCGAGATCGCATTGCAGAAGCAAAAAGGGAGTTATCAGCGCTGCCTCCCACTGCTTGCGCTGACACGCTCAAGGAAAGCTTTGCCCAGTGATTTCCGAGGGGAGAAACCCCACCGCCTCAGATGGAAATATTTTCCCACTGGTCAAAGCAGGAAAAAATGCCAGACCCACCCAATAAAGCTGCTGCTGTAGGAAAACTATCAGTGATGCCTTTAATGAGCATCCAGATGATAAACATGGGGCCATCTCGCGGAACAAATCCACTCACCTCATAGCAAGGCAATGGCAAAACAGGGGTTAACATGCCCCTCTGGATTTTGCAGTGTGATGGGGGGACACCTCGCAGCCGCTCTCACATTTCTTCATGGGGTGCGCTCCCATCGCAGGGAGCATCCAGCCGACTGCCGCGGCTCCAAATGAAATTGTCCATTCCCTGCTGGAGATAATTAACGTATATCAGAGAGGAATTTAGCTGGAGTGGCTATTTCAGTAACATGCAGCGTTCTCCCCCAGTTTGGGTTTGTTTTCGAAATTGCACATAAAGTGCAACTGCGGCACATTTACTTTTCTATTATGCCTACGAAATTAAGTTAGATGGCCCTAATAATAGCATTGCCTTTAAAATAACGTTGTGTTTAAAGAACAAACTCTCCAATGTCGCCGGCACAGCATATTTGTCTTGTGCTTAATTTCCACTTGCTGTTGTATTATTAGACATTAACATGATAGTTTTGTTTAATCTCTGGCTCCGTCGCCCATGGCTGACTCCAAACCGATCGCTCGCCCCTGTTGATGAAAGTCCTAATTCATCCTTGTTAGCGCAATTAGGAGGAAATTGGATAACGGTGCCACTTCTCACAAAAGGTCTGGGAGAGGGTGAGTCTCTCCCCCGAGAGGTGATGCCGGCAGCAAGCTCTTGGCTGCAGAAGGATTAGTCGGCTCCTGGGAAGACGATGGGGACAAATGAATTGAGACTTTGTGAAGTTTGGAAGTGGAATTGGATGGATTTTGTTGCTCTTTTTTCCAGCACAGAGGTGGCAAGAGTCCATCCCTGAAACCCAGCAAAGGTCACCATCATTTTGAGGTCATTTTGAGGACACCTACACGAAGGACGAAAGAAATGTGAAAATAATGGGATTATTTTTTCTAAAAAATAAGTCTTCAAAAGCTTTCAGAAAAGTGGCTGTGGGTTTTTGCAGCGTTTGCTCTCCGTGGGCATCTTTCTCCCAACCATGAACATGAGCACAGAAATGAGATGAAATGCTCTTCAACCCCGGCACTGAAAATAACGTGTGTGTTTGTAGAGCGGTTCCCCCAGCCTCTGCACCTCCCGGTATGATTTCTTTAACTCTTACCTCCTTTCAGCCAAGCATTTCTGGGTTCATTTAACATCCCCATACCCAGGATCGTCTCCAGACCCAGGGGTTGCTTCGGGTGTTTCTTCCCATCTTGGTCAACCTGCAGAAAACCCCACCCAAAAAACATCTGGCATCATCAAATCTTGGGAATTTGCTGCCCCTAGTGTATGGGATGTCAACCCTCTATTACAGATTTTTTTGTATAAAATGAGCGAATTCAGGGCAACTAAGGAGGAGTTATTGTGGGTCTCACCCCACCTGAGTACTTGCCTTCCCACGTCTCTGAAAGCAAATTAAGCTAAACCAGACAAATGAGCTTTTATTGCTTAATGAAATCCATTCCTCATGGGTACAACTAGAAAAGGTACAAAAGCTTTCATAGCCAAGGAGATTAAATAACTCAGGTTTCTTACCTTGGAAAAGAGGTGGCCAAAGGAGGATTAAATGGAGGTTTACAAACTGCGGATGGCGCAGAGAGGACGAAATGGAAATCCTCATGTCTGCAAGTGATTTGAGATTGAAGTGGCGCTGGATAAAATTAGCAAGGGGCAGGTTTAAAGCAAATAGTTGGTTCAACTGTGGAACTCATTTCCAAAGGATTTTCTGGAAATCCAGATTATAGATGGGGTGGAAGCAAAGAATTAAACAAAGCCAGGGGGAATGTTCCATTCCAGTGTGTGTAGCTACAATTGTGGCAGGAGGAGTACTTACTTTGGAGTATTTATAGGATTTCTTTATTCAGAATAGTTTTATATGTACCTGCTCCAATTTTTCTGCCGTTGTTTGTGATACCTAAGGTCAATCTGGTCCCTCCAACAAACTCCCAGGGAAATATGTATCAATAACCCAAGGAGCCCCCCCAAATTATATAGATATATATGTATTTGGATGATTAAACCAAAGGCAGGAGACAGGTAATCTGAAATTGTTCAAGACTGTTAAGAGTGTTGTGGCCCAAATGTCCCTCTGCCCCAAAAATTACGTATTTCCTGGTAGGGTTGGGACATGTCCCAGGCTCTGCACTGGCTATGCTGCTTATTTGCAGTCTTTCAGATTTTGGCACCATCCGTTTATTTTCATGGCTCGTACCATGCCCATCATGTTGGCACTGAGTGCTGGGATACCCACCCGGCCAGCCAAAAACGAGCAGCCGGTTCCCCATGGGATTTACAGATGTGCCCAGCTGGAGGAGGTAGCCTGTACCATTGATTCTCGATTCAATTCTCACCATAGCAAGCCGGGAAAATTGCAGTAGAAACAATAAAAGTAGACTGGAATTTGCACAGACACCCCCTTCCACTCCACTTCCAGCTACTCTCAAGCTTTTGTATAAATCAGGGTTTATTCATACTTTCAGGTGGGCTCGTTATCCATGCAAACAACTTCAACAATAACTCTGCAAACCCTCAGCTGCTCTCGACCTCCAAATACTCCTTGGTTTTTTGCTGGCGTTTCAGTCCTCTTCCAGTGACTGTGTGCTTTCAGCAGCTGTGAAGATGTCCTGCTTGGCTGCCCCGGAGGAGATGGAAGAGCTTGGAGAAGACACTCGTGGAGTAGAGGTCCTCATGCTGCAATTGTGGTGGGGATGCAAAGTTTGTGAGAGCACTTTTGGCCATCGAATGGTTGTCTCCAAGCAACCACATGGCAAAATCACTCAGAAATAAAACGCTACACTTGGCTTGCAGCAGGGGGTTTAAATTTCCAGCCCCACACATTCAGGGTACAACCATGCTCCTGGTGTAATGCCATCCACCACCCAAAAATAGGGTGGCTGCTCCTTGCCCTGGCGTGTTTGCCATGTGTGCTGGACCTCCAAATGATGATTTTATTGCTTCTTCTGAAACCCCTTCAGAGAGGAAAGGCAAAAGGTAATGCAAAATGAAGAGTAAAGAGCTGCAACTCGTGTCTTCATGGAGCAGAAACCCTTATTTCCCAGAGGTTACCAACTAACATGTAGGAGGGCTGGGGCAATTTTGACACGAGGGGTTTTTGGGTCTAGACACCCCTTTTCTGGTGTGTTTTTCTAATTTTTCAGCAAGGCTTTCCTTGCACAGAACGCAGCGTGCTGCACGAAACATTAGCATGCAGCTCATTTCTGATGGGCCTCGGGAAAATAGGCTTGGACAGTGAAGGGTGGAAGGAAAAGACTTGTGAATAAATGTCTTGTTGTCACAGTCCTATTAACCTCCTCTCAGTCTAATCCTGTCCTTAATTGACTTTATTCTGATTATATTCTTGATAGGCCTGTATCAGCCTGGGAAGGCGGGGTAGGAGGTGGAGATGGGTGATGTAAAGGATACAGAATGAGCTGGAGGAGAGTAAACCAGAGAGGAGCCACAAGGCACACGCACACGTGTGCACGCATGTCTGCTTTTTATAACAGCAAACAGAAGGAAAAAAGAAAGTGAAAACTTCCCAGAAAGGGATAAAAAAAAAAAAAAGAAATCACCAAAAGAAATCGCAAGCTACTGTTTTAATAATTAAGAGGCTTTAAACTTCCCGTTTAATACAGATGAAAATACCAACTGCAGGTAATAGGGAGATGAAGCTTGATACCTAATCAACCATCCTCTTGGTAAAGCAACATCACCCCGTCTGTCTGCAATCAGCAGTGGAGCAGAGGCTGTGATTCCTTGAAGTGGCTCTCCGTGAGGGTTCGGTAATTGTCTCGGCGGAAAGTAAGAGTTCCCCCTAGTGCAGAGCGATAAATCAGGGATAATAATAACTCTTTCCAAAATAATCCTCAGGCAGGAACAAAATCCAGCGGAGAAGGTGGTGTGGAGTCAAAATGTGGCACCTGGATCCGAGGGTTAGTTGGGTCTATAAATACACCGAGCCTTTCCTGCGCCTCCGCTGTTGCCATAATATATTGTTATTAGTAGTACTCAGCTATAAGACTTCAGATTTTTTTTAATCTATTTATTTCCTGACTCCTTCTCATGCCGTGATGCTTCTCCCACCACCACCTGGAATCTCAGGCCTTGCACCACCGGCGCTAAAACCACAGTGCCTTGCTGTGTGCAAAGGGGATGGGGACACCCCAAGGAGGGGCATCGGGGGGGCTGAGAGCTCCTTTAGCAAAGAGGCTCAACAGAGCCCATTTCAAGGGGTCCTTGAGCTTCAGCAACTTTTCCAGCAAGCCTGGGCTGAGCCAAAGACTCCAGGATGGGTTGGAGGTTTTGTCTTGCCACTGCGCCGAGAAGTGACAATCATGCCAGCCCCAGGGTGACATGAGCTGAGCTGGGAGATGCTGTGGGATTTGAGATTTGCCAATATAAATGTAGATTTGCAAATGGCAATTTTAACCCAAACTCTTGGGGACCAAACCTTCCCTGGTGGCACTGTGAAGATGCAATGGGCCCCGCTATCCCACCCGCTCCTATTTCCACCCGCTATTTCCTTCTACTGGAAGCAAAACCCCAGCAAATTCTATCTGTGGGTCAGTAAAATGTGAGGAATCTGTTAAGCCACCCAACACCCGGATAAGGAGAAAGCCAGCAAGCATGAAAAAAAATCCCCAAACTACATACTTTTTTTGTATTTACTTATTCATTCCCTTATTGGTTCTGATTTTTATTCTTTTTCAAAAAAAAAAAAAAAAAGAAGAAGAAAAAGGTGTGTGTAGGGTTATTTGAATGTTTTGAAGCAATTCTATTTACTGGGGAGCTGATAGGATTGATTTACAGCAACGCGATGAATGCAGAGAAGGAAAAAAGATACCGGAGCAGAGCAGCAGTGTTTGATTTCAGGGCTGGTTTTGCAGTGAATGCTAATGCCAGGAGCAACTTCAGGTCGTGGTCAACTGAAAATGAAGGGTTGGGAATTGTTTTGCTGAAATTGGGATAAGGAGTGAGGGGTAAAAAGCAACTCACTGTCCAAGAGACTTTTTGCAACAACGTCTTGGGGAAAAATAATCAAGTTTTAGTGTTTTACACATTTCCTTCAAGGCGGTGGGGGGATCTTTTCTCTTATATTTTTATTTTGTTATGCTTTTTTTTAAGAAACAATGGAGTAGGGGAAGAAAACATTAGAGAACTGAGCTTTTATTTGAAAAGAAATATGAACTAAAGGAAAAAACAAACATTCCATTCAGAAGTTGTTAATTTAGTACGGTGAAAAGTTGCAAACAAGCCTAAACTGCTATTTTTTGAGCTGGTTTGCTTTCCAGAACATATACAGGGTATTTTCTGAAAACCAAACCTACTTGAGAAACTTCTGTTTGGGGTCTCTCTTGAAGTTCCCATCCTCAGCTCTCAGGTTAAACCTCCCAGGACGTTAAAAAAAAATCCCAGACATGGACATCTCTGGAATAGCAAACCCCATCCCAGTCCTACGTGGTGTCCTCAGACTGCTCCGATTTGGAAACACCCCCCCCCCCCCCCCCCCCCCCCGCAGCCTTAAATCTTATCTCCATGAAAATATATTATGACTTGCTGTTTGGTGACCTTTAGGAAAGGAAAAGGCAAAACCCTGCTGTCATGAGCAAGGCAACACCGTGCCCGTGCACCAGAGCAGGGCAATGGCTTTGCTGCTTCTCTTACAGTGACATTATTTCCTACAGAGGCTTATTTAGATCCCCAAGACCCCAAAACTCCCCACATTTTCCCCAGTTCCTGTATCAAGCATTACTCGACTGGAATAGTCCAAATAGAAACCTCAAACTTTATTCTTCATGCATTTATTTGTTGCAATTATTTTATTTTATTTTGGTTTTTGGGGTTTTTTTTATGTTTTTGAGGTTTTTTCTTTTTTTTTTCTGTGGGAAAAGCAAGGCTTTCTTATTGGAGATGGTGGCTTAAAGGGGATATGGTAGGGGTATCCCTCATGCCATCATGTCCCCTCCACCGTGACCAAGCAGTCCAGCTGCATTAGAGCATCATCATATGATTCTCCAAGCACGAAGCCCATGACATTTCGGGAGACCACGCATCAAGCTGGACACGCTGGAGCAAATGAGCGATTTGCAAAGACCCAGGAGGCTGAATTTTGTTGGCTGGAAATGTAAAAAACACCTGAGTGGCGCAGCCGGGGTGATCCAGGAGGAGTTCCACGTTCCCGGAGTCGGCTGGGTGGGAATGAAGCCAATGGAGCTGGGGTGGTGTATAAGGAAAAAATGAGTTGATGGCAGCACCAGGTGCTTTCTGCTGGCCAAGGTAAATGTGTGTGAAGAGGGAATAGAAATGCCAGGGGTACAATGTGAGCGGGGATGTTACGCAGCCTCTGCCATGGCCACAGCCATGCCAGGGGACGTGGGAGTTTGGGGGTGCAAGGCAAGGGGTGGAAAGGCAAAGCAAAGCATAGAAAGGCAATGGATTTTAGCACAAAGCTGCAAAGGAGCCTCCTTTAAGAGGCTCCTACTCAAAAGCACAAGGGATTTATAAGCCACTTCTCCACAGGTGCTCTCTGTTTGAGGTCTCCTCCAGCAGAAGAGATTATGATGAGCCATTTGGGGTGATTAACCCCAACCCCAAGCTGATGGAGGTGTCTAACCCTGGATGGATGGGTTGTCCCAAATACACCTTTGCCTTTGAACTCACTGATGTGCATGTCCCAGCCTCATCCTCCTGCTTAGCCTTTCATTTTTTTCATGAGCCTTGGAATTTGAAAGTGGCTCCTCTTGGCAAGGGACTTGAATGGCAGAGACAAAGGAAGAGATGATCAAACCCAGAGGCTCCTGCCTCTTGTCTCCTCCGCTCAACCCCTTTTGCAGCGCTGTGGAGGAGCCCTGCTTTTAAACAAAAGCTAAACACTGTCAGTGGGAGAGCAAAGCAGGATCTCTCTGAAATGCAAATGCCTTTTTGAGAGCAGCCAGCTTTGAAAACAGGGATCCTGCTGACTCATGTTTAGGCATTGGGGGAGAGAGCCTGCTCCTGTGCCTTAGCCATCTTCCCCTCCTCCTCAGCCCTGCTTCATGCCAGGGATGCATTTATAACCCCTATGTAGGCCAAGTGGACCACATGGATGCAACGGTGTCGGTGGAGACAGGATCTACAGCCCAGATGGTATTTTCCCTGCCAAGCCACCAGCTGCCCTTCCAACAAGGCAGAGTCAGCACAGGGAAGCATTTAGCAACGGGGTAGCCTCTTCAAATCCCTTTCCTCCCCTTTCTCACCTGCAACATCTTCATTTTCCCTTCCCGTTTGCTCCTCCTGGTCATTCCCCAGCTCTGCAGCCTTTCAGCTCGTTTTGGGTTCATTGGGGTCGAATCTGTACCGATGCTGGGATCCAAGAAGGCAGAGAGTTTGCAGCTCATACTATTTCCATTTAACAGCAGTTCTTGCACATTCATATGCTTGAAGGTGCCGGACCCTGGCCTGTGTTTTTACAGAAAGGTGAAGGACGAGGGCAGGAAGGAAAAAGGAGGCAGAATCACATGAAAGAGGAGGCATAGATCCCTTTCTGTAATGGCAATAAGTTTCTCCATCACACGGTGACAAGGACGAGCGTGCAAAGTTGGCATTGAGGTGACACAAAGCCACCGGCGCTTGCAAAGGGAGGAAGCCAAATCCCTGGATATTTCTGCATTTCTTTCTGCTTTTAAGTCTTCCTTATTATTTCAAGAGCAGGCTGTCAACTTTGGCTGCTTATGCCTGATTTCTGAAGACTTTGCCCATCCTTCGAGGGGGCAGGAGGGTCCATAGCGAGCCACCTCCATGACACAGCCCATCTGCAGATGTTTGCGAATGATCTACACATCTGGGTGTGCGCATGAGCCCGAAAGGCTAAAAATGTGGGTCTATATTCTGCCCCCCCCAACTTTGCAGGATCACTCTATCTTCTCCTTATTAATATAAACCCATATATACCTACAGGGTGTCTCTGACCCCATGCGAAACTGTCTTTTCCTGAGTGAAGGGGAGCTGACAGCAGAGTTGTACAAAGTCATCGGCTCCTGACTCCTGCCTGCAGACACCGCTCAGACTCGCACGGGGGAGAGATGTCCCCGAGACCCAAATTGGTGTCATCGGGCGAGTGACCCCCATCTCCACCCAGGGATCCAAGCTGCTGGTAGGTGGGGTATCTGAAATCAAAACATATAATAATAAGCAGAGCAATAATGGAAATACCACGGCTTGCAGCGATGTTGAGCTCCAGGGGCATAATGGAAATTCAGACTTTTCTTTCTAATGTGCTTCTGCTCTAATAACCACTTTTTTTTCCCCTCATTGCTTTTCATCTGAAAACACTGGTGTGCTGCACCAGCAGCAGCTGATCAAGACTTCACACATCCTGCTCATTATCCCCCGTTTCACACAAGGGGAAACAAGAAGGATTTATAGCACCCAATTTTGTAGAAGCATTGCCCAAAGTGAAATAGCCAGACACGTCTGCTCTGGGAAAGCCATGGCTGTGCTGGGTCTAAGGCTGGGAGAGGAGAGACTTTATAGGGACAGATAAAATCTTTTATTAGACCAACTGATCTAGCTGGAAGAAGCGGCCAGGTTTTAGGTGCACAGGCCCGTCTTTGGGTCTCAGGTTGTCTGCAGGCAGCTTCAGAGCTCCTGCAACACCTTCCCCAGCCCGTCTCCATCTCCCTAGACCCCAGAGATGCAGGAGATGAACTAACACCAGCAGCACAACCACCCTGGAAAGCCTCCAAGCTCCAACACTGGCTTTTGCTGTGGAAGTGTGGGTTACACGAGTGGATGGTGAGGTCGATGGAGAACCGGCTGAACAACAGAGCTCAGAGGGTTGCGATCAGTGGTGCAGAGTCCAGTCAGAGGTCTGTAGCCAGCGGTGGACTCCAGGAGTTAGTATTGGGTCCAGTCTTGTTCAACATCAATGAGCTGGATGAGGGGAGAGAGTGCTGATGATACAAAACTGGGACACGTGGCTGACACACCGGAAGACTGTGCTGCCATTCAGTGAGACCCGAACAAGCTGGAGAGCTGGGCGGAGAGGAACCTGATGAACTTCACCAAGGGCAAGTGCAGAGTCCTGCGCTGCACATGGGGAGGAGTAAGCCCATGTATTGTACAGGTCAGAGGTTGACCTGTTGGAAAGCAGAGAGGGACCCAGGAGTCCTGGTGGACAACAAGTTGACCATGACCCAACAACATACCCTTGTGGCCAAGGATGTCAATGGTCTCCTGTAGTGTATTCAAAAGAGTGTGGCTGCAGGAGGAGGGAGATCGTCCTCCCCCTCTACTCTGCCCTGGGGAGGCCCCATCTGGAGCATTGGGTCCAGTTCTGGGATCCCCAGTTCAAGAAGGACAGGGAACTGCTGGAGAGGGGACAGCAGAGGACTACGAAGATGATGAGGGACTGGAGCATCTCTCTGCCAAAGAAAGGCTGAGGGAACTGGGGCTGTTCAGCCTGGAGAATACAAGACCGAGAGGGGACCTTATCAATGCTGAGCAATAGCTAAAGGGTGGGTGGTAAGAGGATGGGGCCAGACTCTTCTCAGTGGTGCCCAGTGACAGGACAAGGGACAGCGGGCACAAAGGGAACAGGGGAAATTCCATCTCAACATGAGGAAAAACTTCTTTCCTGTGAGGGTGGCAGAGCCCTGGAAGAGGCTGCCCAGAGAGGGTGTGGAGTCTCCTTCTCTGGAGAGATTCCAACCTGCCTGGATGCGATCCTGTGCAACCTGCTCTGGGGGACCCTGCTTTAGCAGGAGGTTGGACAAGATGATCTCTAGAGGTCCCTTCCAAACCCTGCCACTATGTGACTCTGGCTCTCTGGTTCTCCCCTGTATCAAAACCCATTTTCCCTTGCTATGGGGAAACCCACCTTGCAGAAAACGATGCTGAAGGGCAGGTAACAGAGGGAGAATTCAATTTGGGAACCAGACCCACAGGTAATGAAAGCAGCGGTAAAATGATGAGGGTGGTAATTAGAGAAAAGCACGGGAGCGTGCAAGTTTGTGGGACCAGATGCTGGCCAGGATCAGCGTTGCTGGAGGTGATACCTACAGGTCTATGGTCTTGTGGGTGTTTGAGTCACGAAGAGTGTGTGCAAGGGAGATGCAGAAGGCTGAAATGGTGTTCTTGAGTCCTCAGTCCTTTTATCCCTGCCAAATCCCACCCCAAAACCCCCAAGCCCTGCCCCAGATGGAATCCCACAGCCCGTGCCCACTGGCCACCGTGCCCAGCCATCAGGAATAAAGCACAAGCTGCCCTGTGTGATGTAGCTTTTCTCTTCCCTTCTCTTTTTCTCACAGATTAATTCCACTGAGGAATTAATCCACTGAGCCCCTTGCCCCCCAAATTATTTATCACTGCATAATGCATATCAATAAGATTTCTCTTTTTTTTTGAAAAATAATAAAAAGGGTTGATCCCGCTGGTAATTTATAGTAATTGTAGTAACCTGATAATAATTTCTAGCAATTAAGCACAATACTAATTCACTCATTTACCAAGTAATGTCTTGTCTTTATTTATGGGGGCTGTGCTGGAGTATAAATATCTTACTCACTTTGTTGGCTAATGAAAATTTACTAAGTAGCTTTTTTAAAAAATGTTTATTCATTTTAAGCTATTCTTAGTAATCACGTGTGAATAAGGAGTAATTGCTTGACTTTGGGATGGTAATTAGAAAGTACTAAGTCATTGTTTTCTTCTTGCCAGCGGATGGTTTGTTTAAGTGTGCATCTGCTCTCCCAGCATTAATTCCACCTGCCAGCCCCTCATCCTCCGCCCAAGCACCCGGGGCTACATCCTGCTCCCTCTCAACAGGAGTTTTTCAGGACTGATGGGCTGGATCAGCCGCAGAGTCGAACGGAGCACGGGGCCAGGTGTCCAAGTGGGTGCTGAATTGCTCAACTCGTGTTGTTGAGAAACCCTCCATCGAGTCCCGGCGGCTTTGCTCCGGGAGCAGAGCGGATCCATCAGCATTCAGGGCAGGATTTGCATCTGCTAATCAGAGCCGGATCCGGGAAAGCAACTTTCAATAAAAAATCCCATTACGAAGCAACCGGCTGTGAAATACCATACCTGTGTTGCACCCTGCAAACCCTTAGCCTCTTCTTTCCCTGCCAAGGAGGTGGGAGCTTCTCCTTAGTGTGGAGATGGGGAAGGAAGAGGCAGGGAATGAAATAAAAACGGGACGTGGGTATTGATATTCAAGTGCAGGATGAACATCTGGGGACCACGCACTGCTCCGTCCTCCCTGGACAGGAGGGATGCTCATGGGAAACTTAAGGAAAAAGTCCTCTTTTCCCCAAAGACCCCCAAAGCAGGCAAAAAATACACGTCCCTTCTCAGCATTAGCCAAATGAGTGGCATATAACCGCCTTGCCAAGCAGAGTCATGGCTCAACACCTACAAGTATCCGGAGACACCCTCCGCTTGGGCTGCATCTCCAACCACGGCCCAACCCAGAGGGAAATGAGGCCAAGTGATGTGAATTCAGGGCTAATGCACATCCCGCCTCGGTTTCCCCATTTGCAATCTGGAGTTAATTGTTCCGCTTTCCTTCGTGAAGAGCATCAGGATCTCTTGGGGAAGGACCGGGCTCCCACGTCAGGTTAAGAGATTGTCACTCTGTGGGATGTCGAGCAACGCGGCATCGTTTCGAGGTGGTTGCAGACACACAGCACAGGACACAATCTTTAAAAGCACCAAGCGATTTTTAAGTGCTTCTCCGAGAGCATTTACAGGGCCCTGATTTACTGAGTGCTCCGAGCAGCCTGTTCTTGCTGGAAAGCAGGGCTCGAGATGCAGTCAAGCATCTACAAATACAAGCTTTGCACTGTCGTAATCTCTGCCTTTCTCAGGTTTCCTACCTTTAAAATGGGAATAACCTGGCTCCCCTGGACACGTTCCCAAACATCCCAGCTGCACCTGCTGCAAAAATGGTAAAAGCCCATAAAAAGGGTGCATCCTTCCTTGTTTCATCCCAATGTGGGAGCAAAGAGAGGGGGGAGATCCCCAGCGCCTGTGGGCCCTGGAAATACCAAAAAGCAGGAGAAAGCCCGAAGGGGTCACCAAAAAGGCATCTCATGTTCCAGGATAAGAAATTGGATGCTGCAGATGACCTGCTGGTTCATCCCTCAGGAAAGGTGGGTTACGTATGGTACTGGTATATATTCCATACCTATACTATACCTATACGATACGCCCCTGGCGTCCAGGAAGGCAAAGGAAGAGTCAAAACACCACTGTGAGCTTTTAGGGGTCTTAACCATCTCCTTATCATTACAGCAAGGTTCAACAACCTTGTGCAACATCTCCCAGGCCAAGCTCTCACTGGAACCATTTGTGTTTTCAAGTCCCCAGTGACTTTCCAATCATCCCTTTCCTTATCTTCCTTTTGGAAAAGGCAAAGCATCACTGAGGATTTCCAAAGTAGTGACCAGGAGATGATGTGGTTGGTGCTGTCGCCAAGACATTTCACTGCAGAACTGCCACGGGATTGCACTTTGCAGAGCAAAAATGCCCTTTATACCTCTCCTTTCCCCTCTTGCTGGGTCTGGTGCTCCCTGGGAGCAAAGGAGCCAGTGTGAGAGGAAGAGGCAGATCCAGGGCACCCTGATAAATCCCTGAAGGGCTCACGTCCAAGGCGCCTGCTTCCCAGAGATAAAAGGAAAGCGCTGCTCCTCCGAGGCACGGACACTGGCTCGACACCGGGCTAATCTCTTCATGCACCAGGTCCGTCACCATGTCATGGGAAGCGAAGACGAGCGAGGGAGGGAGGTGACAGCAACGGGGCTTTAAGCATCCCAAACCATTCCAGGGACATCAGCCCCAACCAACTGCTTAAGGAAGGAGCAGCAGGGAACTGGAAAGGATTTTTCCATCTTGGAGTGGAAAAATAATCCTGCAGAAAGGCCCTGGGGTTTGGGGATATTATTTAGGTGCTTTGAGAGATATCCTAAGGTGTGATGCATCTCTGCCCTGTCCCATGACGGGAGTTTGGGAGGACAAAGACGAGTGTTGCAAAATCGCAGATGCTGGAGGAAAATCAGTCAAGGAGCCAGAAAAAAAGGGAGCTGTAACAACATATAAGCAGCTTTAGAGCGAGAAAATACTAAGCAGGAAAAGTCAAGCAAACTGCCGCTGCAGGATGTTAGTGCCAGACAAATTCATATCAGAATTAGGCACTCATTTTTAACAGGGAGGATGATTAACCCTGGGAATAAATTATCAAGCAACATAGGAAATGCTCCACCTCTTGATGTCTGTGGATAAAAACTAAGTGCCTTTTGGGAGGCTTTAATCAAACCCAAAACACTGGGGTCCCAAAAGCAGCCCCTCGGGAATGGTCTCTGGCTAAGGGCCAGGAAGACCAGGCTGATGTTCCCATCGGATCTCATGAGCACTGTGAGGACTTATAAAACCTGCCAGTCCATATAAAATGATTGCTCGCCTCTGCCCTGGGAAGCGACTGACCCCTCCTGCCCTCTTCAGAAGAAACGGCTCTGAGACACTAAGTAATTGCCAGGTGCCAAATGGGGCTTTTTCCCCCAGCAATAAAAGAGGATTTAAATGTTGAGGCCAAATTACAGTCCACTGTCGGTCCAGCGGCGTGATAGAACGATGGCTCTTATTTTATCAACCTCAGAAGATGGTGTCTGTCGGCTTTCTTCTGGCAAGGAAACTTGCTTTTTTATTTTTTTATTTTATTTTTATTCTTTTCCAAGCCTGGAAGTGTTGTCTTTATTCTTATTCCCAATTCCTGGGCTCGGTTATATTAATATATCTTTATTTCTGCTGCATGTTTGATGGCAACCTTGGGATGCTCAGAGCCCCCTTCTAGGGCAACTGAGGGGGGGGTGGCAATGTCACAGGGCAGGGGTGGCAGGTGGGTTGCTATTTCTGCTTAATGACTTCCAGTTTAAATTACCTACAAAGCGTCCTAATTATCCAGGTGTCATTTTAATCATCAGGGCGGTGGGGGGAAGATGGGGCAGGCTGACAGCTGCAGGCTGCT
Organism: Arenaria interpres; assembly: GCA_013399435.1. Taxonomy (NCBI): domain Eukaryota; kingdom Metazoa; phylum Chordata; class Aves; order Charadriiformes; family Scolopacidae; genus Arenaria; species Arenaria interpres. The sequence goes on along the minus strand of VXAK01021381.1, from coordinate 15,299 downwards.
GAGTAGAAGAAGGGGGCGCAAACCAGCAAGTGCCTGAAGAAAGGTGGAGAAAAAGGTTGGGAAATGACTGTGTAGTGCTGGATTATACCCTTATTGTACCCATAGGTACCCAAATCACAGCACAGCAGCAGCGGGGAGCAGTGAGACCTGCCCAACATCCCACCCTCATTCTTCATCCACACGACTCAAGCCAGTGAGCACAAGAGATGCTCCCAAATGGCCATCCTCCCTCCAAATTAGGGGCTTTGGTGTCTGTTGCCTCACCAAAGGAATTAGTGTCGTTTTTTGAAGCGGCCAATATAGGGATGTTACTTAGGAAATGGGATTTTTCACTCCCCTTCCCACCCCTGTACCCATTCAGAATAAGTAAGGCAAGGTCCTAACCCAGAAAATCAGTTCCCCCAGCCCTAGAAATGGGTTTGCTATTTAACCCTGACCAGCCAGGACGGAGAAAAAAAAAAGATAGAAATGAGACAAGATGGGGCTTTGCCCCCCCCGCAACTCCATCTCGGGAGGAATTTGGAGCATTTTGATCAAACAGAGTCCTTCAGGGACCACTCGGGATGTGCAGCAGCAGCCGCTTCGCTTGGTTCAGCCACGGGGAGGGCTCCCCGGGGACCCCAAAGCATCGCTTCGAGCAAAGCTTGCAGCCTCTTCCCCTCGCAAAAAAAAAAAGCCTTCCAAGTGTGAGTTTTTGGTCTTTGGCGCGGCAAACGGGAGGGATATTTTGGGAGCGGTCTTGTTCTCCCGCTGCCTTTCTTCTTCTTGCCTCCTGCTGCTGCTTCACTTTTTTTGATCTCTCTTCTCTCCCTCTCCCTTTATGTCTCTCCTTCGGAGGTGAGATGCGGTTCCCTTCTCCCCCCGCCACGTGCACATCCCGGTGCCAACATCCAGGAGAGAGCACGGACCGTCCTCCCTGGGGCTTTCAAAACCATAAAAGCTCTGGGATGCCTGAAGCAAAAAAAAAGGCCAAATTTGCACTGCACCCAGTCCTCCCAATCCATTCATCCAGCCCCAAACTCTTTTGACGTAATTATTTACACGGTTGTTTTCCAAGCGGTTTGCGAAGCCAACTGGTTGCCCAGTGCATGAATTATTCCGACATTGGCACCGCTTGCCGGCAGCCAGGCTCTTGCAGCCTGCAAAAGCAATCACAGGGTTGCAATCACTGGGTACTACTTGGGTTACAATAGTATTGCAGTAAAAAATAATACTTATCGGGCTCCAAAAATAACATTGATTGGGTTCAGTAATATTGCAGGGTTGCAAAAATTGCTTATTATTGTGTTGTAATTATACTGGGCTGTGAGAATGAACCCCCAAGAGAGAAACACACCCCAAAAAGGTGTGTCGTTCCCATCCCTTTCTGCTCAGGACAGAGGAAGGAGGTGTGATGCTCCATCCCGGTGCCAAGAGCATCCTCCAAGAGCGACAGCAACTGGGATGTCATCAACCATCAGCAGAGCCCAAGTATCCCCCAGGCACGGGTGCACTCAGCGTCACGGCAGGGTGCGTCCTTCAAGGAGCCGAGCTGTTTACTGGAGAAGTAATGAGATAATCAAGGAGTCATTTAGACTCCTCTGGAGGTGGGTAAGTGCCTCTGGTAGATTTTTCTTGCTACTGCCCTGCATGGACCAGGACCAGGGAGACGAGGTGCATCAGCCGGTGCAGGGATTGTGGTTTATTTTCCATCCTCAGAATAAAAAGGCAAGTTTTGATGGGATTTTGGCCAGACCCTCATGCCCCATATGCCTTTTTCCACGTTATATTTCCCTACATAACATTACCTCCTCAGGCTGCATGAGAAAAGCAAAGCCCTGGGGAAACTGAGGCATGGAGAAGGGAGAGGTTATACCCAGCAGCCGAGCTGGAATAAAATGCCACATGTCTTGGGTCTTCTCTGCAAACCACATCCTCCTCACCACCTTCCTGCTGACCCTCTCCCATCTCATGTTTTACAAGAGCCAGCCAAGCCCCTGGTCCCTGGCTACCACCCGCAGCCCCTGCCAGCCTGGTTTCCCTATTTAGGGGGCTGGCGACAAGCTCTTAATATCTCCACGCACATATGGCATCCCGACTCCTCTGAGCACATTTTTAGGGCAAACTTCTCATCCCACTGCTCGCTCGACTGAAAATAGAAAGCTGAATTCGGGATGAAATGCATAGCTGTTGGCTGGGGAAGCAGCAGGCAGTTAAAAAGGAGGGGCTGCCAGGAATATTTTATACAAATCAAAAAAGAAAAGCAAGAAAAAAGGACTTTTTTTAAAAAAAAGAAGAAAGAGAACAAAGTTGTTTATGGTTTGGACTTGCTAGGATCATTTTGGACAAGCTGAAATGCTGCTGGCTGCCGCTGGATGGAAGAGGGGTGCTGTATCACTTTCCAGCTGCAGCTCCTCACCAAGCCCAGGTGAGGAGCCCAAGCTGATGCTTTGCGGGGAAATGCAGCCAGATGTGGAGAAAAAGGGGAATTGGGGACAGCAGCAGGTGATGTAAAGAGATACCGCATCCATATGGATTAAACAGAGGTAGCTCCATTGTTTTACCATTCTAGATCATTCAGGGTTCAGCCCATCTCCTCTCCAAGACATATCTTCTACCTGGGCTTCTCCAACCTATCATGGCTTTGGTGGCAGGTGACTCCAAAAGATGGGAGTCACCCTTTGGGGACAACTAATGGTTTTAAACTCAAAAAGGGGAGATTTAAATTAGCTATTAGGAAGAAATCCTTTGCTGTGAGGGTGGTGAGACCCTGGCCCAGGTTGCCCAGAGAAGCTGTGGCTGCCCCATCCCTGGAGGGGTTCAAGGCCAGGTTGGAGGGGGCTTGGAGCAACCTGGTGTGGTGGGAGGTGTCCCTGCCCAGGGCCGGGAGGTTGGAACGAGGTGATCTTCAAGGTCCCTTCCAACCCAAACCATTCTATGATCCTATGATCTTTGCCCAACTGGGGACATGCTGGAGTGGGTTATACATGAGTCACCACATCAGCTGAGCACTTAGAGAGTGTATTTAATACAAAATATGGAAATTCCCATTTGCATGGAGGATTTCGTGATATTTGTCAATGTTTCAATTGGATTCACAGCAAAAGCCGAGAATTTTCTGACTCTGTGAAAAGGAATGTCTGCCAGAAAGAATTCATTTACACTTGAGCAAAACTTTGCATTTCCTCCAAACTTGGCCCTTCTCGTACATTGTAAACGCAGCCGTAAAGTCTCTTCAGGGTGAAAACAAAGACAACAGCAAACTAGACCTTGCCAAAGAACATTGGGAACCCATTCCACCCTAGCTTCAGGATCCGGGTGGGATCCAGACTTGAGCAGAGACGTCCCTGGAAGAAAAGGTCATCCAATCTGTGGGTCAGTGTTGTGATGTTGCCATATTGTCCAAGTCTCGTAGCTCCTGGGACCCTTTGGGGTAATTTGTGCAGCCCTGACCACAGAGATGGACACGATGGTGTTCCCTAAAAATGCACGTTAATCTGCGACAACCCCAGCTTGGTACCCAGACTCATGACAGCAGGCAGAGCTGGGTCGGGCTTTCTTCAGGCAGCGAAGAAAAGAGCTAAGGAAAGGGAAAGAAATGCTCAGAAAAAAAAAAAGCCATTTGTCCCTTCGGCTTTATTCCGGCTGCAGAGCCAGAGCAGCTTGTAGCTCCAGAGAACTTTTAATAGAAATCTTCGGAATGAAATGGGCTACAGCTGTTTGCCTTGATAAATATATTTTATGCTACATGCCTCAGCCGCCATCTGTTTGCTGATACGAGCATTTCTCCTCTGCAGCAGCTGAAGAGAAGTCATCAAAGGGAATAGCAGGAGATGGGTTTCGTTGCAGGTAGAGGGGGAGAGGTGAAGTGGCCCGTGCAATGGAGTTATTCTGGCGGCTTAATGTGGCGAAGCTGTTACAAGAACAAGAGGGAAGACGGCAGGTGGGCTGGGAGTTGGGGGGAGCTGGGGTTTTCAGGGTCTTTCTGCTGGTGTTATCCCAGGGGAAATGCTCTGTGTAATACTGTGGATGAAGGACCGGGCTTCTCAAAGGTATTCAGATGTTTAGAGAAGCGGGTAGCAGCCTAGGAGGAGTTGCAGTTGTTTTCATGCTTAATGATCATTAAAAACTGCCACCCTGCGTCAGGAGATCCCATGAGGTGGTTTTGTGCACCTAAATAAAAGAAGTGATCTGACTTGGGCTCCTTCCCTCATCTCTCTCCATCCCCACCCATGAAAACTCTCCTTCTGCAAAAAGTACTTGAAGAACCACCCCCATAAAGTACCTGCATTGGTGTAAAACCCCCGTGAGCATCATGTCTCCAGCTGGTTTGCTCCATCATTTCTCCAGCAGAGACATCCAACTCTCCCTGGCTTAGAGGGACCAACTGAGACCCAGAGGGGAAATCATTCCAGATGGATGTGAAACCCAACAGAGACACCACCACCACCCAAATAACATTGGTTTAAAGGTTATTTGTGCTCAGAGTTAAAACCCCTGCCTTGCAAAATCTTTGCTGGAGTGAATCGCACTGATTCCCCCTCCCCATTCCTTATTTTGCAATAAAACCTCGTGCAAGCAGGAGACACGGGAATATTCGCACAACCATCCTGAAGATGTCCATAGGCACTTACCAATTTGAAAATACTCCCTGATTCATGGATATTCAGGCCGGTGGGACTGTTCGGGGAGGTGGGCTGACCTCCGGACGTGAGCAATGCTGGCGGAGAGTGGGAATTTCTTTCCCTGTTTCCCCTGCTCTCCTAATAACGCCCAGCCGTGGCACCACTACACTTAGCCTAGGTATGTAATAGCTGGTTGTCACTGGCACTCGCATGCCTAGGTGACAGGTGCCCTAGCCAGAACATGGCTTATTATTATGATTATTGCTATCATCGCTATGATTATCACATTATTTTATGTTGCCTAGATGGCTCAGCCAAGGTCAGGGCTGCGGGGAGTGTTATAGAAACATATAGAAAAAGGGAGACCCATGTCCATGGGGACTTGTAATTAGGCAGCTGGGTAGACAGGCAGGGGGGGCAGAGGTGGGGTGCCCCGTCCGGGCAGGAGAAGGGGAACAGTGGGTCAGGTTTATGTGGGTTGTGCCAAATTCTGTAGGAGGTCGACACCACCCACAGTCTGATGGGTGATGCTGGCTGGAAAATATGGGTGCGAGCGCTATCTGCAAGTGGAGATAATACGGGTGGCTCAGGAACATGAGCCTGGAGGGCTCCAGGGTTCACATTTAAGGGTAATTATGGTCTCTTTATTACATTTGTTCCTGGAAAACAGTGTCATCCCCCTTAGCCTGTGCTCCAGCTTGCCTCTGTGCTGCTTGCAAGCTACGTGCATGGCTCAGCAGACCCCTATTGTGGGTGCAGGAGGAGGAGCCGTGTTGCCTCAGGGTGGGAAGAGGCTGCCAGTCCAGACCACCAAAAAAGATCCCCCTGGTAGAAGATCCCCCTTTCCTAATGGACTCAGCAGGTGGGATGCTACTCCTTCTCCCAGTGGATTTTGGGTCAAAATCTCCACAATTTGCCCCATCACTCATAGTCATGGAGAAAGCCCCGGGATGGACTGGGGATGAGCTGACTTGGGGAATCCACACACGTCCCCCCTTGACGTTCCCAGTGCTGGTACACACCAGGGTATGGGGAGAAGAGCAGTGGGAAGCTGGTGGCCCATTAAGTCCATCTGTCCATATCCAGCTCCTCAGCATCCCCTCACCATCTCCCCATCCCGCTCCTGCCCTCCCCACGGTCCCTCCTTGTCCTGCAGCCCTCCCCTGTACCAAACGCCATTTTTTGGTAGAAGGAGAGATGATCTCAGGAGCAGCCTTGGACTGGATGTAATCAGCAGGGCTCTGGTCAAAACCCCTGGAAAAGCTCCCCCAGCACCAACAGGGTCTGGATCAGGCCCTACCCGGGGCCAGAGTGATTTGTGCCAGTCTTTCACCATGTCTGTGAAATACTCCTTTTGTCCTGCATCTCTTTCTCCCTCTCCCCACTCCTCCTATTCTTCCACCCAGAAAGCTTCAAGCTCAGAGCACTTTAAAATTCAAGGGGATTCAATACAACACAGGAGGTTTTATTTTTTTTTTCTTCCTATTTTTCTCCTCCTCCCTCATCTCCAGCATCTTTCATACAAAGTGTCTCCAAGCACTTTCCTGGGGGAGATAAAGGCTCTGGAAAGCCCTTTTGCAGAGCCGGGCACCCCAGTGGTTCAGAAAAACACCATGAAGCAGAGAGCAAGTGAGGAAGACGGCTCTTTCAGAGCATGGGCATCCCACGGCTCCAAAACTGGGGCTCGAAAAACCTGGGAGGACCACAGGAAAGGAGCCTCCCTTCCCTTTAGCATCACCCAACGCTGTGTCCACTCTCCCTGGTTCTCAAGTCACCCATTTGCCTGGATGTCCTTGGCCCTCTCCCTGCCTCCATCCATCAGGTTGCATCAAGAACTAGGGCTAAAAGGGATGATTTGATCATTCAACATCCCATGTATTGGTCCCCAACACGGACCAGCATCTCAGATTTACCCGTCCCCACGCTGCTGCCACTGCATTTCTCCTGACCCAGGAGCTTCTGCTGGCAGGAGGGTGTGGATTTAGGTACTTTTATGTCAGCTCAAACTCATTCCTGTGAGTGATTCCTTTCAGCAACGCCAGGCACTGAATCACTGGTCTGTGATCCTGTAAAATTAACATGCCCCGCTATAAATAACCGCTCTCTAATGGGCTGTCATTCGACGGCTTTTGGAAAGGCTCAGCTCGTGTGAGCAAAAGTTTTAATGACTATAATTGAAATTAGATGAAACCCATCAATGTTGGGCTTTCTGTGACCCATGCTAGGACAAAATCTATCAAGCATCAGGGAAAAATTACCCCCCCTGGGACATGCCAAGCATGACGAAGCTCGTCTAACTCCATGAACACGCTCTGGAAGTGCAGCAAGTGGCTGTTTTGGGCAGAGAGTGCACTCAGCATTTTCCCCTTCCCATTCAATTCCCTGTGTGGTTGCAGCGCGGTGGGACATGGCAGAGAAACCAGTGGGTCTGCTCCGCTCTGGGGAGACCCCCTTCCAGTGCTGCCTCCAGCTCTGGGGCCACTAACAGCAGAAGGACATGGACCTGTTGGAGCGGGGCCAGAGGAGGCCACGGAGATGCTGGGAGGGCTGGAGCCCCTCTGCTGGGAGGACAGGGCTGAGAGAGATGGGGGGGTTCAGCCTGGAGAAGAGAAGGCTTCGGGGAGAACTTCCAGCCCCTTCCAGTCCCTCAAGGGGCTCCAGGAAAGCTGGGGAAGGACTCTTGATCAGGGAGGGGAGCCATAGGAGGAAGGGGAAGGGTTTGACACTGAAAGAGGGGAGATGGAGATGAGATATTAGGAAGAACTTCGATGATCACAGCTGGGATGTGATTCATTCTGCGCACAGCTCGGTGTTTTGTTGTCTTCTTTCTTCTCCTCCCATGCAGACCCCAAAGGCACCCGGGCTTCCTGGGGCTCCAAATCCCACGTGTCCACCCCCCAACCTGCATCATACCCCGGGGAGTGACCACGGGCCCCCAGGGACAGGATAACAAGTCCCCCGGTGCACCGCACGTGCTGCTTGCACATAGCAAAACATCTCCTCTCCAGGGACAATGGGGTGGCATGGGGCAAATTAAGAGGTGTCGAAGTGCCCCAGAAGTGCCACCAGCATGCGGTGGGATGTGCAAGGACGCTGTTAAGGAGATGGCTGGGAAGGGGGGATTGCTGTGGGCTTGAGGTTTGCTCCTAAGGGCCAGGGAAGAGGAAAAGACAAGAAAATTGACTTTTTTTTCCCTCTTTTTGGTCTTAATAGGCCCCAGGAATTTACAGGCACGCAGAGACACACAGAGCGATGCTTACCTTTCATTACCCGGGGATGGAGGCTGAAGGCACAGCGGGGAGGCAAAGGGGGAGATCCTCAGAGCAGGATTTGAGTGATTGCCTCAGGATTTTTGCAGCAAAAGCACCTGGAAAATATTAACTGAATCACTTAGCGAAGCACCCATTGTGTTTTGGGGGAAAGTGAGACACAGATTGTTTTGGCTTATGGTCCTACAGCCCAAAAGCACCAGCGGAGGTGACTTTTTGGGGAAGCAGAACTTTGCAGCCTGGCCCCAGTAGCTTGAGATCTAAGAGGAAATACAAATCACCATGGCCCCAGGCGAAAGAAAAGGTTTGTTTTAAATGTGGCCCCACCAAACCGAGCAAAAACACCTTCTGCAGAGCATGGAAATGGCCATTTCATCCAGGTAAAGAGAGAGGTGGGTGAGATGGAGATGAAATGGCTCAGCCACCGCCTTCAACCCAGGCGTTCGATGTCCTTCCCCACAGTCGCCTTCATTTTATTCACTGTTTATAAATCTTTCCAACTTGCAGGAATGAAATTCAGATTTTTGTGTATTTAGTAATTGAGGAGATGGATGGTTTGGGGCGGTTTTTTATCCTATGAAACTTTTTCTGACAAGCGATATGCTTTTTACAACAAAGATATTTACTCTATTTAGGCAGTATGAACTGTTTCTAAACTTGCTGTGAAGTTTTTCACTGAAAAAAATCCATGTTCAAGTGAAGGCAAATAGTTCCAAAAGTCACAAGGAAACACAAAACCTCGAAAAAAAAAAAAAAATTAGCTTTGGGCTATTGGAGTGAACCGTTTGGTTGGTCTGCAAGAAAATATCACTTGAATTTAGCAGTTGCAGAGCAATTTTAAAAGGATTGGTTAACATTCCCCATTAGAGACAATGTTTTTATTTCAAAATTGCCAGCAAACCCAAAAAATTTCATTTTCCTCTCTCTCTATTTGTAAGTGAATATTCACTGGGATATTTGATAGCTGTAATTTACTCTTCAAGCCGTGTAATTAGCCACCTCAATCAAATGGCATCGTTTCTATCTTTGCTCGAAGAATAAACTATTCCACTGCAAAACAAACGCCTTTTCCTCGACTTGAGCAAATCCCAACTTTTGCTTTCAGCCTATGCTCAGGCTCGTCACGGGTTTTGAAAGCTTTTTGGGGAAAAAAAAAAAAGAAAATATGGGACTGAATATTGACTCACGGCTCTTGCTCATCCCCCTGGAAGAGCAACCAGCTCAGGGAGGTGGGAGGAAGGATCTGACTATATGTTGGTGAATGTTTTTTTTTTCCCTATATTGCAGATTTTGGGGATTCATGGCATGAGAGAAGAGGGGGAGGGAGCTGCAGAGTTACCCAGAGCTTTTCCTTTTTACACCTGAAAGCACCAAAAGCAGCTCAGAACAATCTTTTTTTTTTTTTTTCCAAGTAAATTTTTTTTTCCTCTCTTCCAGCAGACAAAATGACCCTTATTTCCAACAAAGAAATAATTTCCCAAGAAGGTCAGGGACTGGAAATCTCCCATTTACCTCCTCTCCACGTGCTTGGAGTTGTCTTTTATATCTGGGCGTAAAAACCCTGCTCAGCCCGATTTGTCTGCTCATCTCATTTTAAATTTTAGGATGTAGCCAGACTCAGGCACAGGCATTGTAATCTGGGCACATTATTTACCAGTAGCTCTTATCTGAAGCCAGTCTCGGGAGATTCACCGGGTGGCTGGGAGCTGCGAGCTGGAGTTACAGCCTCCGCGCAGTAAAAAAGAGAGAAGGAAAAGAGGGAAATTGCCTTATAAAAACTACAAGGACTTTCTTCTTTTTTTTTTTTTTGCTGGAGCTCTTAAATTCAAGGCTGTTTTTTGAGCCTGCCCAGTCCTCGTCTTGTTCCTGGCAGAGCTGAGAGACAGAACTTTTCTTCCTTATTCTTCTTAGCATAACAATCCCTTGTTAACATAATAAGATTAATTCTTGTGCTGCAATCAGGAAGCCACACTTTCTCCAAGCCCTAAATAACATCCTTCCCTTGCCACATTTATAAGGTGGTGAGTTTTTTCTCTTTTTTTTTTTTCCTCCTCTTTTTTTTCCCTTTGCATTGAAAAAAAATGGAAATCTTGTAATCTTGAGATAAATATAACGGTGCGGAAGCTTCCCATTCTCCTCCAATCTGATTGTGGTGGCAGCAAAAGGACATGGGCCTAATTAAAGTGCCAATCAAGCAAAAATGGGCTTCATTGTTTTTATACAAATGTTACATGTAACCCTTTGCAGCTCGTTCGTTTTTTTTAAGGGGGGGGGGATTTTGTACACGCACGAGATTTTCCTCTAGCAGAAAAAGCCCAAACCAGGTTTCATAAAGACCTCGTGGGATGAAAAATCTCCCAAAAGGACATTAACTGGTGAAGAGGACAGAGTCTGTCTGTCTCCAGTGGTCTCATCGCAGTTTCCTTTGCGTTCTTCCACAGCCAGCTCCTCTCTTGCAGACCTCGGGAGGAGCTGTGGAGCTCCCTCCTTCCCTCCCAGGTCCTTCTGGAGCTGGAAAGTTTTCTGGGACCTGGAAAAAGTCAGGATCAGACGGTAATTCTCAACAAGCACTAACCCAGCCCAGGGTTTGTCATGTTCAGACACGTGAAAAACACCCTAATTTGGAGGTTGAATAGTCTTCCACTGGATTGAGACAACCTGCCCAGATCTGAATACCCATGAGCAAGTGATGAAGAGCGAAATCTGGCCCCAGTTCTCCTGTAACACACACCAGCCCGCCAGAGGGATGGTTCCCCAACACAGCTGGGCACATCTGGGCAGTGAAACAGGAGCTGGAAAGTTTTACAGGAACGGGTTTGCTTGAAGGTTGGCTGGTGCTCCCTGGACCCGTTGAGATCAAAGAGCACCCACGTGGTGGCAATTACCTCTTCGTCCCGGGAAATACCTCATGGAGCTTCACCCCAGGGGCCATCCCTCTTCTCTATCAACTTCTCCGCAGCGCCCCATGAATCCCCTTCTCCCAGAGATGTGCTGACATGCACCCGGCCCGTCCAGCCACCAAACTGCAGTGGGTTCAAGTCAGCTTTTTTAACCTCGCGGCGCGGGGAGCGCTGCCATAAAAGCAGACGAGCAGCTGAATGCAAAGCACGGCATTAAAATAACTCAGCATTAAAAGAACCTGCACGAAAGGCGGCATCGAAACATCCAGGGGCCGGGTGCGGGACCGGTCTTGATTAAGTGAGGAAGGCTTAACGAGGAACCCGTCGGTGATGGTGTTGGGCCATCTCTGCGGCTTTAAGCCATTTCCATCGTGGTGTTCCCTGGTGCCATGGCATGTGGCTACAAGCACAGAGCAGTGTGGCTACGAACACAGAGCAGGGTGGCTACAAGCACAGAGCAGTGTGGCTACGAACACAGAGCAGGGTGGCTACAAGCACCAAGCAGGGTGGCTACAAACACTGAGCAGGGTGTCTACGAGCACTGAGCAGGGTGGCTACGAACACTGACCATGATGGCTACGAACACTGAGCAGGGTGTCTACGAGCACTGAGCAGGGTGGCTACGAGCACTGAGCAGCGTGGCTACGAACACTGAGCAGGGTGGCTATGAACACCGAGCAGGGTGGCTACAAGCACTGAGCAGGGTGGCTACGAACACTGACCATGATGGCTACGAACACTGAGCAGGGTGTCTACGAGCACTGAGCAGGGTGGCTACGAGCACTGAGCAGCGTGGCTACGAACACTGAGCAGGGTGGCTATGAACACCGAGCAGGGTGGCTACAAGCACTGAGCAGGGTGGCTACGAACACTGACCATGATGGCTACGAACACTGAGCAGGGTGGCTACAAGCACCGAGCAGGGTGGCTACGAACACTGAGCAGGGTGGTTACGAGGACCGAGCAGGGTGGCTATGAGCACAGAGCAGGGTGGCTACGAGCACAGAGCATGATGAGCACCAAGAGCAGTGGCTATGAGCATCAACAGCAGTGGCTATGAGCGCCAGAGTGGCTATAAGCACTGAGCAGGGTGGCTACAAACACTGACCATGATGGCTACGAACACTGAGCAGTGTGGCTACAAGCACTGAGCAGGGTGGCTACGAGCACCGAGCAGGGTGGCTATGAGCACTGACCATGATGGCTATGAGCACCAAGCGTGATGGCTACAAGCACCGAGCAGGGTGGCTACGAACACTGAGCAAGGGTGGTTACGAGCACAGAGCAGGGTGGCTACAAACACTGAGCAGCGTGGCTACAAGCACTGACCATGATGGCTACGAACACCGAGCAGGGTGGCTACGAGCACCGAGCAGGGTGGCTATGCCAAGCTGCAGGAAGAACTGGGGAAGGGGCATTTGGGGAGGAGCTCTGCATTAACCAGACCCACTCTTGCAGTGATGCATCACAGAGACCCCCGGACTACAGCCCTGCTCCTGCTTGACCCCCAGCTCCAGCCTTCCCGTGGGGCTGGTCCCTTAGAAAAGGGGATGTAGCTGACCTAGAAAACCAAACCATCTCCACCAGAGACCAAAATGCCGTCAAAGCACTTTTATTTTTTGCTTTTAACCCTCAAAGCCTCAGTGCCTTTCTCCCCCCACTGGCTGTTCCCAGGCCCTGCCTGTCTCTGCCCGAGTTGTTCCCGAACCTGCTGTACAAGAGCTTTATCAAGTGCCACAAGCTGAGGTGTTTTGGCAGCTGCCCATGCAGCCGGCAGAAAAAGAAGGAGACAAGGAGAAAAAAAGAGCTGAGACGTTTCCCCCCTGCTCTGCTCCCCCAGCCTCTGCCTGGGTTGGTTTCCAAGAGGGTCCGTGGGGAGATGGGAGAAGGGACCGCCACTTTTTTGGGTCGATCAACCAAAGCAGCATCAGAGCTGGGGTGCTGAGAATCCCCCTCGTGCCCCGAGCGGAGGGGCTGGCGTAGCTGGGAGCTTTCTGAAGGCTGCTTTTGCTTTCTTTACTTTCCCTTTCGCTTGGGGAAGTAGCAGCAGCCATGACTACCTGTTGCCAAACAAAAAGGTCTCCCTGTATTTTCTTCCTCCCCCGAGAAGCGTCCCAGGAAGGTGGTGACTGCCTGGAAGAGATCAGCCTCCTGCCCCGACACCCTTGGCTTGCTGGGGGGAGAACCACAGCCCCAAACGACTCCCCAGAATCTCAGAGGCACCTCAGACAGCTTCGTTGCGCCCTTCCATCTCCAAAGATGCCCCTCGGCATCTCCACGACACCTCTCGGCCCCAAACCTGCAGCGAGGTGCCCCAGTGCGACAGGGGCTGTGCGTCACTCCTGTTGTTTGGGGGAAGAACTGCTCCCTCCTCCGTCCCTTTATCTGAATAATTTTGCTTCCCAGTTAGGAGACAGCTCATGCTTCGAAGTAACTAAGGGAGAAAGCAGCATTTTGTGGAGGGGGAAACTGAGGCATGGTGGCAAAAGCTCCGTATCCAGAGCAGGGAAAGGCTCTGAGTCCCAGCTCAGTGTTTTTACGGCAGGGCTATGTACAGCTTTCCCTTGTCATATGTATTTTGAAATAACAAGGAAAAAACTTTATAAAGCGGGGAAACCTGTGATTATTTTCCTCTCTCTCTCTCTTCCAGGTGCTTGGCTTAGCTTTGTAGCACGCAAGAATGAAATCCATCTGAGTTGCTGTTGTCCTGCTGTTTAAAACTCCATTTTCTGTCAATATTGCTTCATTTTTATCAAGTTGCTTACATGTTTTATATTATTCTCTTCCCCCCTCCCTCCCCCCCATTTTGCTGCAGCCTTTCAGAACATTTTGTTTCTTGCACTTCTCGGTAAATAGCCTGGAAGTAAGAGAGTCAAAGGCAGGCAGAAAGTATTTGCTTTCATTGTTGTGATGTTTCATATCTATTGCACTTGTCAATGTGGAATACCAGAAAAAAGAAAAAAAAAAAAAGGAAGAAAAAGAGAAAGATGCCCGGTTTATCCCCGGTGACTTTCAAACGCAAAGTAGAGGCTTATTGTCTGCTCTTCCCAGCTTCTTGTGTTGATCTTTGCTAATAAATATTGCGTGGGGCAGGGGTGCAAGCCCCACTTCCATGGGGAGAGGCAGTTGGGGTCCCACCAAAGCCAAGCTCGGGGTGATGCCAAGGGACCCGGTGATGTCCAACACAAACCTCTCCCGCAGACCAGGCTGAGTCCCCCCAGCACCGGCTGAATATTCCTCCCTGAAGGGTGTTGCACCCAGCTCCCTGATTTTCTCAGCTTTTTAATTGGAATGATTCATTTCCTTCCAGAAAGCACGGCAGATTTAAATGAGTTACCCGAGAAGAGCATTTAATAATCCGTTTGCACTTGATTTTCTCTCCTGGAAGGGAAAGGAAAGAGAGTTTTGCCGGACGGTGCAGCTCCAGCAAGCCAAAATTATGTCAGAAACCTGATTTTTTTAACATGCATGGTACAGCTGCCTAGTCCTCTAAATCAAATTTGACTAGCAATGGAGTCGGAACCGCAGAGGTAATCAGTTAATAAAACTTCGCACTTACACGCTACTTCCATTCAAGGATTTAAAGCCCTTTGCAAAGGTCAGTATTACAACGATGAGAATTTTCCAGCTGAAATGTTTTCGCTGGGAAGGAGAATTAGGAAAAAAAAAAAGAGAGAGAGAGAGAAAAATATTCTCTTTTCCTGGAAGTTAAAAATTCTGCGGGTTTTAATGGAGGCAAGAAATAATCTTCTTTGTGAAAAAATGAAAGAATAAAAAAAAAGAGAGAAGGAGAAATTGCCATGAAAATGTTAATGGTGTTTTGAAGCTTCAGAGAAAAGTCTTCCTGCGTAGCAGCCTTAATATACATTAGTACCCCTAGTCTGCAAGCAAACAGCATTTTGCAGAATAAACCAAAACACAACGGGGAAAGTCTCCGAATTATTTAGAAATCTAATTCCCACTGAAATCAGGCGTTGAGTGTTTTATTCAACATGCATTTAAATCAGCCCTGCTGCCAGGAAAAAAACCCAACCCTCTACCTGTAACCCTTCCCCAGCCCTGCCTTGCGGGGTAGCCCTGGGAATCGCTTGATGGCCATGGCCACGGCCAAAATCCCTCCCAGGGTAGGAGATGACGTGACTTGCCCGAGGCAAGCTGGTGGCAGAAGGAAAATACAGCCGAGGAGTGTCACCGTCCCTCCTAGCCCTGGTGGAAAATGCAGGGATGTGACAGTAGCAAGCGAATCTCCCCAGTTTTTCAAGGTCCTGCATGTCGGTTGGGGCAACCCTAAGCCTAAATCCAGGCTGGATGGAAAATGGATTCAGAGCAGCCCTGAGGAGGGCTTAGGGGTGTTGGTGGATGAGAAGCTCCACACGCCCCACCAATGTGTCCTAGCAGCCCAGAAAGCCAACCTCATCCTGGGCTGCATCCCCAGCCCCATGGCCAACAGGGCGAGGGGGGAGGATTCTGCCCCTCTCCTCCGCTCTGGGGAGACCCCCCTTAGTGCTGCCGCCAGCTCTGGGGCC
>VXAK01021380.1:40813-57339 GCA_013399435.1 Arenaria interpres | reverse complement strand
CGTCTTCACGAAGGAAAAACCGGCAGGTTCAGCTCGACCAGAGGTAAATCCTATTCAGTAGGAAGGCTGGAGGTGAGAAAAGGATTGATTGCGTTTTTCAGGGAGTTTAATGACAGGACAAGGGGTAACGGTTTTACATTGGAAGAGGGGAGATTTAGATGAGATACCAGAAAGGAATTCTTTGCTGTGAGGGTGGTGAGGCACTGGAACAGGTTGCCCAGAGAAGCTGTGGCTGCCCCATCCCTGGAGGGGTTCAAGGCCAGGCTGGATGGGGCTTGGAGCAACCTGGTCTGGTAGGAGGTGTCCCTCCCCCCGAGAGGGTTGGAACTTGATGACCTTTAAGGTCCCTTCCAACCTAAACCCTTCTATGATTCACATGATTTATCACGTTGAGGGAAAAAATAATAATTACTCAACCTATTCACTTTTGTGCAAAATACACTGTGCCCTGTGTGTGCAAGTTTTTGTTTGGTTTTTTTTTTACCTGAAGTTAAAGCTAAAAAAAATACGCAGGAAGACTCACGATTTTCCAAGTTGTGGTTTGTTGTCTCCTCACCACTGTGAAATTGTCTCATAAACGGTTACATTTTTATGACAGTGAAATCCAGACTTCCCGGTTGGAGTCAAATTCCCACCTCAAAAGTGGGAACTACCAAATTCTTGCTGAGTGCTGGTGTGCACTGAGATGCTTTTCTGCCCAGTGCAGTCCCCAACGTTGTTTTGTGGAACATTTCCACTTCATCTGGGCAAGACGTAATTGATAACACTTTAATATTTTAATTGGGTTTAAAATTATTCAAATTGAGCAAAACCCTTAGCAATGGGACCGGTAAGTTTGTGCTTAAGTGTTATGGCATTGCTATTACTTTTTTATATTCTTATCAACAGATCCTCTGCAAGAAGTGCAGTGTAAAGTTCAAAGAAAGGAAACGGATCTAAAGCAGAACCGTGAGCTGATGGATCAAACTCTTTCACCGCACAAAACCATCCAATTTTTAGACACACACCCCCTTTAGAATTTTGTTGAAATGTAAACAATTTTCAGATTTGTATATCTGTACCTGGATATATAGTATATTTTACCTTTGCCCCCACTTGATTTTTCCAGCCTGTGGGAATAAAACCACAGACCCGCTAGAAAAAAAAAGAGCCTCATGCAAAAGGAATGAAGGGCGGGGTGGCTTTTAGCTAGGAAAATGGGTTAACACTGGAAATCGCTAGGGTGGCCCTGTGAATACTTTTGTGTACTACCAGCAAATCCCTGGTAGTATACACAAATATTTATTTCTAATATTTATTCTACAAGGACAGATCCGGGTTAGATTTGCCTCGGCTAATGTATGTATGTGCTCTGTATCAGTTTGTCAATGACGTGTGTTTGTCCCCACATGTAAGTATATATGAATATGCCAACATTTAATATGTGTTCTTAAAATGCTCGATATTGAAAAATTAATAAAAACTCTTTTATACCTGCTATATGTTAGTTTCTGTTAGAACTTTGTAAAATTACAGCAAAACCCCACCCTATTGTCTTTTTACAATAATGTGACGCTGTAATTAGATGTTCAGACATAAGACCCAATCCCATCCTTCAAGCAGGCTGAGTTCTCCTGTGTTTTGGGGGCACTGCAGGCTTAAATCTTTCAGAAATAAAAGGGACCAGAGGCTCCTTCCCTCCAACGCAACCATCCCCAGTCAAAGAAGGTAGAGCCAGGGAGGTCGCGGTAGCGACTACTGGTTTGAGTCCAAACTTCTGCCATATCTTTAGCAGCAATCTGAAAGAGAATACAGAATAAATACCAGCGACCAAATGTGAAGTGCTAAGTGGTGATGAAGGTGGGTTGATTAAAGTGATCTTAGAACATGCTAACTGCGTATGAACAACGTATATCTTAATACAGTTGAACTCAAAAGTTACACAGGACTGGAGATTTTAGGACATTTTAGAGAACAGTGGCTCCAGGGGCCCTGCCTGGCCCTGCCCGCTTGCCCCAGGACCCCTGGCTCCTCAGGGGCCTCTTGACCTGCCAGCTCATCAGGACCACGTACATCACAATCACGTACATGCGGTTTTTCCCCTCCAAATTCTGCGCGTTTTTCCTCTCTGACAACAAAACTCTTAAAGAAAGTCTTACTGCGTATAAGCTCAGCTTGGCTAATTATGATTCCTGGGGAGAAAAAGGGGTTTAACAGGCAAGGTCATAGTAAAATATAATGACTGAAATCTGAGGTAACTCACCGTGAAGCACTTTATTGAGGATGTGGTAGGTTCACTGTCATGCAAGTCTTTAGATCAAGACTGAATGCCTTCCTGTCTTCCTATGGATGGGCAGTAGCTCAGCTGTAACTTACAGGCTCTGTGCAAGCAACGTTCTCTGACGTCTCAGAATTCTAAGTCAGGCTGCATTACCATAACGGCCCTTTCTGGTATTAAAATGTATGACTTCATTAATCGGTTCTATAGGAGCTTGAACCTCCCATTGGAATCGACAGCTGCAAAAAGCACCGCACTAAGCGCAGTCTGTGTCTTACACGTTGCCAAAACGGAAATTTTCAGAATTAAGGGGCACTTCTGAAATGTGACTGAATATTGCCAGGTTTGTCACCGAAGTCAATGACTGAGGGTTACCTTTGATAACGGCTGACTTGGATGTGGAATTAACCAGCTGTCACGTTCTTTTTGTTTCATATTTCTTTTCTGGGGAGGAAACCATCAATGGCTATTTAAAGTATCACACATCGACATGCTTTCTAGTATCTTTCTCCCAGTGGTTTCCCACTGCCCAGTAAGCGTGCTGAAAATCAGGATGCTTGTTTGTTCATTGGTACTTTGTAAGTCAGGGTACGACCTCTGGTAGTTCTGTCACTCTCTAAAAATCAGACTTTTGTTTCTTCAGTTGCAAAACTAATAAGCTAAGGCTGTCTAGCAGACAATTTTCAAGACAGCAGTAAAGAATATACAAATCTTACTTCAGCTGAATGATATAAAATGTTGGCCAAGCAAAGAAGGTGTCTTACTACTTTTAGGCAAGTGTGTATCTATCTCATTTCCCTTCATTATCTCCAGGATGTTTCTTGCTGAGCGTTAAAGTGAATTACAGACCGGCTGTAGCCCTACGCAAATCTCTTTTAAAGTGGTTCTGTTGTTTCACTGAGGTTTTGTTCAGAGTTTTCTGATTTAGGTACTACATGAGCAGTCAGTCTGGGTCACTTGATCTCAGATATTGAAGCAAAAGTAACTAAACTTTCCTTTACTCATCGTCAAAATTGGCTGGTAGTAAGATTTGCAATTATTCTCCATGAATTAAGGAGTATACATGACCTTGCAATGAAGCCTCCATGAGGATCAATATGGCACATTCTATTTAGAATCACAGAATGGTTAGAGTTGGAAGGGATCTTAAAGATCATTGGGTTCCAACCCCCCTGCCCTGGGCAGGGACACCTCCCACCAGACCAGGTTGCTCAAAGCCCCATCCAGCCTGGCCTTGAACCCCTCCAGGGATGGGGCAGCCACAGCTTCTCTGGGCAACCTGTTCCAGGGCCTCACCACCCTCACAGCAAAGAATTTCTTTCTGGTATCCAATTTGGTACCTAAAATCTCCTAGCGTGGTGTATGTGCTATATATTGTTGTCTGAAAATTCAGGTATATCTGTAAACGAACCAGCTGAGCTTTTCCTGGTGTTAGTTTGAGTTTGCTGGAAACGGCGCTGACAGATTTTCGCAGCTCAGATCCCTCATCTCTGAAACCGTTTCCTAATAATTTTTTAACACGAATCTGACAAGCCCTCAGGACCCAACGCAAATCCAATTACTTGACAAAATCTGTAGTAAGTCATATTTATCGGTTAAACAAAACAGTGGGGTGTATTTCAGGCTTTGACATTTTGGAGCTCACAAAGCCCAGTGTATTTACCTTTTCTGTTTGTATCACCAGAAGGCGTAAAAAGAACCTCAGGTCTCCGTTAATGCAAACGGATTGAGGGTCGCTCGTTATTCACAGTTACCTTACGGAGGCTGGGATGCAGAGACACCCTGGCTCTTACCTGGAGACGTCCTTGATTTCTCCAAAGACTGCTCCTGAGAAATCTGTCAGTGGCAGCGCAATTTTGCCAGCCTCTGTAAACGCACTGTGAGCTTTGTAGCGTTTTGCTTTCTTAAATCTCAGCCGCTGGAATGGTGAGATTTCATGAAAACCCAGGGGTCTGGATAGAAATCCAGCAGTTTTCTCGGCTTTGTGACTGAGAGATGTGACCTGTGTTTGACAAGAGGTGACCTGAATGCATCCTAAATGCTCAAGAAACAGTAAGCGAAAAAGAAAAAGCCCAGCTCCAGCCCTTCACACCGCTTTTCAGTAGAAAAATGTAAAAAAAAAATAAAAATAAAGGACAGTTGGGATTTCCAGTACTTAAGTACAGTCACTTCATGCATTCAGCAGAGACTGTCAATCAGGTTTCACAGGGTTAGCCCTGGATGTCATCACGTTTTGCTGGTGCGGTCTTGGCAAGAATCTTGGCCAATAATCCACGCTCTGCTAAACCCCTTGAAGCTGCTGTCATTTTCACTATGGTCTTTATTTACTTTGCAGACTGTGGAGTTGCCAACAGTAGCTCGTGTTATGGCTATAAAGCAATGAAAGAGAGTGTCGCGTGCGAAGCAGACATCTTTTTTGCCAGGTAATCTTCCCGTATCTTATGATAATGAAAGAGAAGAAGAGAGACTTTAGGTACTCCTTAAAATGTTAAAAAGTGTAGCTAGACGTTACTAGAATCTCTGAGACTCTCCAAGTAGCATTCACTAGTAAGCATTCCAGCTAAAATTGCATTTTACTCGTACATAGACTTCAAGGCAAATATATGGCTAAAAATTTGTACTGTGATTCATGCAATACAATTTTTCATATCAATAAAATCCAATTACACCGTAGGCCAGACCATTGGCGTCCAGCGTGGTCTGGCCTAAGCTGGTTAATTCTCTCCATCGTTACCACAACTCAGCCAAAAATACCTGTCCACGTCAGACAATCTGCTGATGTACTTGAGCAGGGAACCTACACGTGCGTGCGTGCTCGACAGCAATGGGGGGGTTCAAGAGTAAACCTGCTGGGTGACAATCCTAACTGTGTCAAATCCCGCCTATTCTACAGACCCCCACACATTTAGATCTGTAAGTAGGACCCTTGATCTACAACGCTGTGCAAAGAACTAGGAGTAAGGTTTTGCCCTACTCATTTAATGTTTGACCACAAAAATGAGGAAGTCACCAAAACAGATCCTTAATTAGCTATGACATCAGACACACCTTTAGTATGGAGATGGCGGACAGTACGATTACCAGAAAATTTTTTATTCTTAGATTGGCCTTTTTTTCCAAGTTGCTTGCCAGCATGCAAGATTACAGCAGCAGCCCTGGCGCTGCTCCAGCTGGGTACAACTGGTCCCACAGGTTGGTGGAGCACGGTCTGGCCAGGGATGAAGCACCAAGCTAGACCCATCCTCTAATCCCAGCGCTGCCGCTGGGCTGCCGTTACCCTCCCCAGGGCTGAGTCACTAGAGCCCACCTCTAGAGGAAGGAATGTCCAGAGCTACTATGAAAAAGGCAACAAGGAACTGGAGAAGGCACGATGTGTGTAGTCATGGTTATATGTTCCTGCGACAGTGAAAAATAGGCAAGAGAACTGGAGGAAGGATGTGAAATCCTAGGAGTCAAGACTGGGAATGGTTTTGTGGAAAGCGTATGATTGGGAAGAAAAACAAAAGGAGAGGAAAGACAGAAAAAGACAGGCTAGAATAACTTTGAAAACTCTTTCACAGCAAGAGTGGTCAGACATTGGAATAGGCTGCCCAGGGAGGTGGTTGAGTCACCATCCTTGGATGTGTTTAAGAGTTGTTTAGATGTGGTGTTGGGGGATATGGTGTAGGGGAGAACTTTGTAGAGTAGGGTAGATGGTTGGACTCGATGATCCCAAGGGTCTCTTCCAACCTAGACGATTCTATGATGCTATGTTTGACAAAGGGAGGAGAATATGGGGTATAGACTTTTTAATAGGGCTTGTTGCAATAGGACAAGGGGTAATGGTTTTAAAGTAAAAGAGGGTAGATTCAGACTAGATACAAGGAAGAACTGTTTGACAATGAGGGTGGTGAAACACTGGCACAGGCTGCCCAGAGAAGTGGTGGATGCCTTATTCCTGAAAACATTCAAGGTCAGGTTGGATGGGGCTCTAAGGAACCTGATCTAGTTGAAGATGTCCCTACTCATTGCAGGGGGGTTGGACTAGATGACCATTAAAGATCCCTTCCAATCCAAGCCATTCTATGATTCTATTCTATGAATTTTAAAATAGGGGATGAACAGTGGGGCTAGGACTAGTGAGAGAAGGAGAAAGGGAATCGCTGATCCCTATCACAGAGAGGTGGAGCTGGGAGATAGCTCTGGCAGGAAGCAAGGCTGCGAGAGAAAAGTGGGACAAACTGAGTGAGAAGCCAGAGAGAATCAAGGAATCATGCACGTGGAGGTCAAAAGCAAGAGGTAAACCAGGGTAGGGACCTGGAGTGGAAAAACATGAGCACAGGGGTGGGGAAATGGTTAAAAGAGATTAACAAAACAGATGGATAAACTCCAAAACTCCGCAGTGGAATCCCAAAGCGAGTGGGCCGCACAAATATTCTGACTGACACGCAGAGACATTGCTGCACACACTCCAAAGAAAACTGTCACCCTACGTTCAACATTTGCAAACAAAGAGCTGATTAAATAGTTGATCGAGTTTGGCAACGGATTTTTGTTTGCTCTTGCAGCCTGTTGGAGCAAACACCCTCTACGTGGAATGATTTATGACTGAATTGTGGAGAGGATGAGATGGAGTAAGACAACAAATGATTAGACAACGAGCACAATTTAGTTATTTGAAAAGGTGCGGAACGTATGGAGGATACAGCGCTGGGTAAACGAAGAGAATAGGTCAAAGGACTCATAAAGCTGCACATTACAACTATGGGGCTGCAACTACAAAAGCACTACTTCAAACATTTCAAACCAGTGTCGGTACATAACATCAGCCATCTTTCAGTCCTCCTCTCAAACTGTTTTCGTGAAATTTGATCTCCAGATTTATAGAACCTATTAATAAGCACCTGTGAGAAGTCTCTATACCTGTGCTGTGCATCACGCAGGACAAAAAAAAAGAAAATCCAGCAGTTTCCCCCCAAACCAAAGCAATCCATAAACAAAGCTGATGTGTACTTCCATTCCTCTTATTAAACATTTCACAAAAATCCTTTTCCATATTTATAAGAAAGTGATGCAGAAACAACTGACGTTATTCCTTCCAGGTCTGGTTTGGGGATTTTTTGGAGTAGGAAAGATGCTTTTAGGGCTTGAATCTGTGGCAGAACTGAATTTTCCATTTCCTTGGAAATCCTAAATTGGTGCGTTTGAGCTCCAAAACTTCTCAATTTCCAACGACTCGCCCTCAAAAACATTGGAGAATTGCATTTTTTCTTGTCTGTCGTCTCTTCTAGTAATATTCCCAGAGACGGTGCCATGTCTGATCACTGTCAGATGTTAAGGACATATCAGAGAACCCAGATATTATAAATTTCATACAGAAGCTTTTGGGTTGGCTTTTTTTTTTTTTTTTTTGTGATCTGTAATAGCATACTAAGGACCTCAAATGGTACAGCAGGTCATCTGGGAGGGGTTGTGGAAGGAAGGCAGAGCTGGAATTCTAATTGCTGCCCGCAGGAAATAACAGCAGCAGAAGCTATCCATACTGCTACACGCACATTAAATAGGAGCGTGATGTAAGGTCTTCCAGCTCTGCAAGGGGAGAGCAAAATATTATAATTTAAGTGAGTAACCTGACAGCAAGATCACAAGAAAATTAAGTCATCGGTTCCCAAGGCTGATGTGTACCAGTATAACTTTCGCAGAGGTACACTGGAGCAACTAAGTCTCTTGGGTTTTGCCCAGATAAAAAGATCACAGGAATCACATTTCATGCATTATGTGCTGAATAACAACATGCAAAGGCTCCGTATTTATTAGCTCTTCATTTGGAGAACTACTTCTAAAGATGCTGCCATAGCATTAAGTACACTCACTTCATTGCACCTTTTTCAATTGTATGGATCTTAAAACTCGTTTGTGGTACCACTAAAGGGATTTTTTTCCATTCAGTTCTTACCTTAGTTGCATCATTTTGCATTCTTTCTCCTTGTTATATATCCTGCATCTTTTCCTGACAATTGTTAAGATATGTCAATTGATAAGGGCAAGTAGCTCCTGGCTTTGCTTTGACCTTTCCCAGGAGAATATCGGGTTTTGTACCAAAAAGCTGTAAATTATTCTTCTGCAGAAGATCATGACACTATTGGCATGCTTTTCACATCTTTTCCATCAATGGGAGAATAATGTGTGTTTTCACTTTTCCATTTTCAATCTGTACTGATAAGATCTCACACACACACACACAAAAAAAAAGCTGTTATTATAGTGGGAAATTCAGCTTTCTGGTAGCTGGAGTCCCTCCAGGCTCCTAATTTGTCTGGTTTCTCATTGCTACTGTGTTTTGCCATTAATTACAATTTCCTCTCTTGGTGGCTGTGATTAGACTAGCTGTTGCCACCCTTGCATCACATGCTGAGAGACACACAATAGGACTCTGTATCTGTAAAACTAAATTATCTCATTATGAAAAGAATCAGTTAAACAGGTTCTGCAGATACGACCAATATTTAGATGCAAACATGCAAACAGTTTAATTTCTGGGTATCTACAGTAAACTCATCCCCCCCCTCAACCTGTTTTCTTTCCCATCCAGTTCTGTGGAGGTTTCCTAATTCACAGAAGTCTTGCAGAACTCTGAGCCACAGCGGAGCCAAGCTCAAGGCACCCGATGCTCTTTAAGAACTCTGTTCGATGAGATTTCCAACATCTGCACGTTCCTTTGGCAGCAACATCTCTTTTGGCAGCTCCCAGTAGCAAAGCTTATCTTTGGCCATCACCAGCATTTTCACTCCCCCAGTCTGATTTTAGATGTTTACTTCCAGACTGCTGGTGACTCAAAGATCGCCAGTCTTGGTCATGTTGGAGCCCAAACGCAGTTAAGCTTAAAAAGCAGCACCGTGCCACTTCAGTCCACACAATCCATATTGATATGGAACAGTCTTTGCAATATAATTTGCAATATTGTCATGAATCTACTAAGGATTAGATCATCAGCAAAACTGCTACTTAACTGAAACAGAGAGTGATACTCACATAAAAATAGTTAGAATAGCAAGACTTGTCACTCTTTTATTCTCCTGGACAAACCGTGAACTTCTTTATGTTAATCACTTCATCCACCCCTGAAATGGAGCAACGCTTTAATGAACACGTTGCGTGAAATGAGTTCTGGCTGAAAGTGAAGGTGGCTGCTCACTGAGACTGAAAAGGCAAAAGGAATTCAAGTCAGACCACTAATTATCCAAAATGGAGTTTGACCGGGATGCTGCTCTTCTTGTGATACTTGTCACGGGGCAGCTCATGATCAAAAGCTGTCATAACCTTGACTTCAATTTTAAGCTTCCTTCTTGACACTTAGTCTCCACCTGATGCCAGGAGGGTCCAGCAGCACAGTTCTTGCTTGCAGCAAAGTGTGCCATCCACTGAAGCACCACAAGTAACTTTAGATCTTTACCTACTTTTCTTGGATGTATCTTATCTAGGTATTGACTAAGCCTGATACTGCTTGGTTTCATAACCACAGACTCAGCGATGTTTCTGGTTAAAAAGTAGCTCCAGTAGAAACTGAAAAAATAAATAAATGCTCAAATAAAAGTGTAAAAGAACTTTTTCCCTGCTGTTCCCCTCAACCCGCCACCCTCAGAACTAAAAATCAGAGATCAAATGAAAATCATATAGGATGCCAGTATTTAGAAGCGTCTACAAATTTAGAAGTATCTAATTATCTCTGTAATTTTCATCCATTCAAGAACAGAAAAGAAAGTAGAGAAAAGGAATTAAAAAGTTATTGAAGAGCTACTGGTACGATACCATTTGACTGACATTGGTAAACAAACAGAATGATTTTACAGAAGGAAGGGATCTAGATACAGGTATTTATTGAGTTGCAACCTCTGACAAAGAATAAAGGAAGGAATCTTGAGTATATGTTGTGTGATTAGGAGGAGATGAATATATTAAATTAAGATTTTTGAATGCAGCAAGATGACTAAGTGCTTCACAGTTAGGGTAATACACTGATACAGAGCTGGGCTGAAAGGCATTTAAAACCCATAAACAATTTTCCTGCCAATCAAGATTACATTTTCCAATGTGAACTGCTTCTGAACCGAGACTGAGAATTCCTCTATTATTCTAAAAATAAGGTTAACTAGAAATAGTACCAAGAGTGTAAAAGAAATGACAGATGTGCAATCAAGAAAAGATGATAACAAGAATAAGCTTTACAAGAATTGCAGTTCCCGTTAGGAATAACAGGAGAGCTCTCCCTTTGTGTAAATGAAGATATCTTTACCATGATAATTTCCGTCTGTCACAATCTACTGTAGTAAAATTAATACAATCCAGTAAATTGCAGCTTTGTGACTGCAGCCTCTATACATACATTTGCATGAGCGCTCTGTCGTGCCAGGAATAGACTACACAGGATAAAAAGCTGCCCAAAAATAGCCTTGTCTAGTCACTGGGCCAAATGCTACCCATCGCTTTCGGGAACAGAGGGTGCCGACAAGCAGGGGCTGTCAGCGCAAGGGAGCGTGTCCCTTCCCGCTGAGCTGCTGTGCTGCTCTCCTGCCTCCGGAGCCCTGCAGGTGGGAAGGAGTGGGCTGGAAGAACCGCCACTTTCCACAACGTCGGCTGCTGTCAACCTCCTCAAGTCATCGCTGAGTAACACGATGTTCTTTGTCTGTGTTTTGCCAGTGGGAGGGTGACTTGTCACACAACCACAACGGGACGAGCAGTGTTGATGGGGCTAGAGATGAAACCTGCTGCACATAAACAGGTTCCCATCGAGGTCCTGGGCTCTGTAGACCTTCTATCTAATTTCTGCTGGGCGGGGAGGAATCAGCCCTTTCCCATGTACAGATAAATATGGAATTGTATACGACATTCCCATTTTCACGGTGCTTATATACTTTTGCATGTGAAAGACACCTATTTTAAAAGAAAAAAAAGAAATTTAACCTCCCAACGTACAAACATTTCCAGCAGTTACGACGCTGTTCCTCATATCAACGCCAAGTCACAAACCTATCTTGCATCAGAAGTCTGTGCTAAGCAGATTTCTAAGGACAGAAGTGAGAAGTGTTTTCAAAAGACTTGCCCATCTGCCAAAATACGGTCTCAAATACTATCCTGGATACTGTACCACAGTTACGATACCAGATTATGTTGAATTACCTGAAACCACATATGCAAACCTACAGCCAGTGCTTTTTATAACTGGTGCTAATTATTATATCCCACATTTCATACTACACACAGTAATGTAATTACGTTTCTCAGACTATGTACAGAGCAAAATTTTATCTTGCTGTAGACTTGATCTTGCAGCACAGGGTAGCTCTGCAAATGAAAATCATTGGAGGATTTTGTGTACACTGTATGTGCTGCCCCTATGCACCTCTCCGTATTACAGTTTTAAAATACAAGCCAGGTCTTGCGTCACCTTACTGTGCCTCTTTCTAACGTAGCAGATCTGAGAAAATATAAGCAGTTTTCCTTCCATTTTTATTCAATATACTTGCCAAGTAGTAGAAGAGAAATTAATGTATTTTAGTAACACAGAAAAAGAGACATTAATACAAAGGCACAGAAAGCAATCTCAGAAAGCTTTAGTCGCAATTTACCTTCTCCTTCCCA
The DNA here is from genome assembly GCA_013399435.1 of Arenaria interpres. Classification (NCBI taxonomy): domain Eukaryota; kingdom Metazoa; phylum Chordata; class Aves; order Charadriiformes; family Scolopacidae; genus Arenaria; species Arenaria interpres. The sequence goes on along the minus strand of VXAK01021380.1, from coordinate 45,464 downwards.
GCACAGCCATAGTCAATATCTGACATCTCTAGAAATTCAGGTATTTTACCAGTTAGCCACAGACCATAGCCAGATCCTTCAAAAATGATTTGAACTGACAAAAATTCTTCAAACTTATTAGGGCAGATTTGTATCATTCTCTTATGCTGTCTTATTCAATATCAAAACCGGCAGTAGATGGGCTTTTCACTGTTTTCGGCCATTCTCGAGTAAGTTTTTACCACCCAAAGGTTTAAACATAACATATGACTTCAATTTCTGTCTACTTAGATTATTATGCTCTTTGCGTAGCATCCGAAAACCGTGCCGAGGCCATAGCGGGGCGCGGAGCCGGGGCCACGTGCAAGAGAAATGATCCCAGGCTGTTCTTTCCTCTTCCTTTGGCCATCAGGAAGAAACTTGGTTTAGCAACCAGCCCTTCGACTGGTCTTGAGAAAAACTGTATTCCATTTCTTACACCACGAGTGTGATGTTGCATGAATTTGCCTAACCCGTAGTATTATTATTTTTTTTCTTTTTTGATCTTCTAAATGGTCAGGGTATTCCTCTGTGTCTTTAAACAGCTCCTGTCACAATGGATTTACGCTTGCAGTCTCTTAAGCATCATCACAAAAATAAAAACATATATAGATAAATTATGATATATGATATATAGATTTGTTCTTAAATATAACACCTAAATTTACAAGGTTACCTGAAAAAAAAAAGTCAGCAGAACACAAACAGACTCCCTAAGATATTTTTTGCACTTACTAAAGAGGCAAGATTAACAGAGAGTTGTAATTGTCTACAGTATTGATGCACAAATACCTTTGCACCTGACAGTGAGCTTCAACATTTGCAGTGGTTTGTCTCATACTGAACTCGTCGTATTCTTTATCTAGGGAAAATCAAAAAAATAAAATAACCAATGAGGATGATACTTTCAAAATAACGAAAAATAAAACCTAAGCATTACCAAGCTTCTCAAAAAAATCACACTAAGCCTGGGAAATTATTAAAAATAGTAGAAGAAAATGTGTTCTACACTGTTCATTTCATCTCTCTACTTAATTTAAACCTTGTTAGTAACGCATGTGCAGTCTTTCTCAGCCCTCATTTATTTGGTACAGAAGTTTATATGAAACAACCCAACTTCGGGGCAGGATGGAGAGGTACATGCGTGGTTCAATTCCGTGACACAGATTGAAGACACCTTGAGAAACCTTCTGTAAGGTTGTTCTCAAGAGGTACAGTTGGCTTATTCGCCTGTGGAGTTTTCAGAGCTCCGTAGCAGCACGTTTTCAGTCCACCTGCACCTACAGAGGCATCTTCCATGGAGGCACGTGGTTGGATCCACGGTCTTTATCATATTCAGCCTGTATTGCCGAGAACCCACGAGATGCCTTGGCAGTATGAAGAGGCAGACGTTGGGTGTGCTGCCACTTGCCGGTCGAAGGAGCCAAGGGGCAACGAGGCCAAGGGTAGAAAACCAGTGATGTGCCCCGCGCCATGGCTGGTGCTACGGCACCGACCTCAAGCAGTGATGAGTAGTAACCCCAAACTCCGGGTAGCTCAGTCACAAGCAGGGCTGCTCAGGGCACAGCATCCTACCCAGCTGGTAGGTAGCCCTTTGTCTAGGTCTACAAAGATGATGAGGGGCCTGGAGCATCTCTCTTATGAGGAAAGGCTGAGGGACTTAGGTGTTTTTAGTCTAGAGAAGAGAAGGCTGAGGAGGGATCCAATGTTTATAAAGACTTAAAGGGTAGGTGTCAAGAGGATAGGGCCGGTCTTTTTTCAATGGTGCCCACTGACAGGACAAGAGGAAATGTTCACAAACTTGAATATAAGAAGTTCCACCTAAACATGAGGAGGAACTTCACTTTGAGGGTGGCAGAGCACTGGAACAGGCTGCTCAGGGAGGTGGTGGAGCTCCTTCTCTGGAGACATTCCAAACCCGCCTGGACACGTTCCTGTGCAACCTGCTCTGGGTGGACCTGCTTTGGCAGGGGGTTGGACTAGATGATCTCCAGAGATCCCTTCCAACCCCATGTGATTCTGTCATAAGGCGTTCGCGTCCAGAGGAAGAAGAGCAGGAAGAAAGTGGCAAGTCCTCACTGCCTAAGCGGTCTTCAGCCTGGCACTATCTGATGTTTGAATTCTTCACTTTATGGGCTGAGTAACATCCAAAGAAGGTTTGTCACCAGCCGAGTGCATCACCTTGTTTCCCAGTACACCTTTTGGTACCCTCTGTTGTTGTTACGAGCTGGGTCCATCCGACTTCCTGTGGATACTGCAGCTGATGCCAGCAGATGTACACACGTTTGAGTTGGAAAGTCCTGCAGACCTTTGGCTACCTTAAATGCATTGACTCAAAATATTGAAAAACAGAGGCAGGTGACAGAACTATTACCTAATTTCTGCTATGTAGACTATTTAGCAGCCTAGGTGCTAGCTTAAAGTACTCTGACAAGTCAAGGAACAGGGGCTAGAGCAATGTATATTTTTTTTTATCCCAAATTGCTACTTATTTAGATGACACTCATATTTCCAAGAATAGGTCAGCATGCTGGCATGCTTAATAGCAATAATTCTCAGCCGTATGTGCACGCTTGAGCTGTCAGACTGAGTTGTGACACAGCTTTCCCAGTGGGCCCCTGGGAGCGATCATAAGGTTTTCAGTCCTCTTCTGAAGCACAGAACAGCAGTTCAGTGGAGAAGGAGGTCCCACAAAGACAATTTGCTGTAATTGCAGTGAGATGGACCGGGCATTCATGGAACTCACCGCTGCCTAGTTGGCAGCTTTAACGAGATATACAATTTTTTCTGTCTTCCCAAGCAAGAAAAAATGATAAAGAAACGTGGTTGCTAATGCCAGCTCCTGCATCAGGACTTCAAAATGAAAGCCTCCGGCTATGGATTTGTTGAAAATAGGCAAGATCATGAGCTGAAAATATGTCCTGACTAGTAATATTAATGATCTGCTGCTGGCCTGCCAAGGTCAGCCTCACAGTACCTCATCAAGACAAACTAATTGAGAGCAAAAAAACACCCTGAGCCCTAAAAATCCTCAAAAAAGAACAAGCTTCTAAGTATTGCTTTGAGCTTGAGAGAGTTCATTTTAAGCCGACTGAAAACTGAAAGCCCAATGTAGTTTACACCAAAAAAAGCATCTTCCATGTTAGTTGCCACATTTTCCAAGGGAAGCGCAGTTCGACATGGCATGGCTGCATTTCTTGCGCGATGAAGACAGTTGGCGTAACACAACCAGCTGCCTTGTTTTTTCCTTAGGTGGTAACATCAGAGCTCACTCAAATTCGGAGTTTATTCCTGAAACAACAGTGTTCAAAACCACAATTTTGTCCCAAATGAGAAAGAATGAGCATTATTTCAAAATTTGCCTCAATAGAAGACTTTTTTTTTTCTTTTTTGGAAACATATTCTATGAAAACGTTGTGTTTTGCCACCACAATATTACCATACCTTATTGATTCCATATGATAGTTATTAAAGAATTCCATATTATAGCTGTTAGAGTAGAAAATGAATCATTTAAGTCTTACAGAAGTAAATACCTCAGCCTTCATGTAATTTAGTGATTTGAGTACTTCTCATAGACTCTCAAATACATCAGTCTGGTTTTGCAGAACGGTTTGATTTCCTAGATTAAAACGTATTTTTTTGGGGGGTGAAAAACAGCTCCCGCAGAAAAACTTCCAACAAGAAATACTATTTAATTTTACGAAACGTGTTTTTAAAGAAGGAACGCGACCAGCTGGTGGGACTTTCGGGCCACGATCTCACCTTTGCCCGGTTCTTAGGAGAACATCTGCACGCCTTCGAGGGAAGACCTTTCAAGAAGTGGCTTGGCTCTGGGTAACGGCGCCGTGGGGATGCCGGGTGGCACTTGGCAGCCATCTCCTTGGCACCACGTAACCGCTTATCTTCTGGTGTTACCACAGCCTGGCAATCCCCGACCTAGGGACAGTGGAAGGCCGGGTGACAAACATCTGTCTTGTCTCAATAAAGGCGGAAAAAATTCATCAGGGAAGGCTCTTTTACCTCCTTGCCAGAGACTTCCAGATGGTGCCCGAGTGGGCTGTCTAGCAGAAGGGAATTAAGTCCTTATGTCCTGGGAGGGCTCAGTGACACTTGGGGGAGAGACTCCCCGGTTGGGCAGCAGATTTGGTAAGGCGGAGATTTATCTTCTCACCTTTAGAGCGAGTGCCCTTAAGGGGTTTTACCACCATTTTCACACACGCCGGTGGGTGCCGCCTCAGTCCAGCCCCTCACCTCATCCTCAGACTCCTGGAAAAGGCGACCGGCAGGCGTTAAATCGACTCCGGCGCTTCCCGGCGATTGGTATTTATAACCACAGCGCCTCAGAAAAAGGACAAAAAAAAAAAAAAAAGATTTAAAAAAAAGCAGGTTGCTACGTTTTCCCCTCCAGCCCAACCCTCACCCCCCTCCATTCGCCTCTCGGCCGCCACCGAGAGGCTGAGGCTCTTCCCGCCCCCCCCGCGCCGGTACCGGCTGAGGGAGGAGGGAGCCCGCCCGGCCCCCCGGGGCAGCGAGGGGCGGACCGGGCCGCGCCTCCTCGCCTCACACCCTCCTCCTCTTCTTCATCCTCCTCCTCCTCCTCCTCAGCCGGCGCTGCGGCTGCCGGCAGGCC
>VXAK01021380.1:21400-39849 GCA_013399435.1 Arenaria interpres | reverse complement strand
ATATGGTATTAGCTTTCTTCTACAGACTGAGGCAAATCACCTTGTTGATCGATAATGAATATTTAATAAGCAGGTGAAAAAAAACTTTACTTAGAAAATATAAATCAGGAGGTTTACAAAATACATTTGTAGATTTTTTTTTTTTTTTTTCCCCAATTAAACATTTTAGAGCAGAAAGCAAGAGGAAGAGAAAGCTGAAGGAATCAAGACTAAATAAGATTAGCGTCACTCTGCTAGCAGTAGCATTTAAACTGTAAGATTACAGTCCTGATCTCACTGGCTCCAGTGTCTTGGCCCTTTTAAAAGGATTTTTATGTAATTGCATAGTCTTACTACGTATGTACCTAGAATGCTATGAGCGAGCGTCTCTCTGGTTTGAATAATATTGAAACCCGTGGAAAGCTAGTCCTCTTTGCCTTGATAGGAAAACATGTTTCAGTTAGTGCTGTTGCTGATGTTGACTCTTCACTTTCATTCGAATTGCACAAACACTGGCCTGAAAAACAGCGGGGGGTTTTGGTGTTTTGATTTTTTTTTTTTTTTTCCCAATGGAATTGTGTAGGATTGGCATTGTCCCTTAAGTTTTGTAGTTTTAAAAAAATCCAGTTTAAAGTCACTGGTTTCATTCTTAGTAGTCCTTATTCTGTAACTATGACTTTTGCATACGTTTCAATCTGTTTTTAAAACGGTCTTTGTAGATTTCAAAAAAAATAATGAAAATGTGTTGGTTTGAACCCAGAGTAAGACTCATGACCTGGAAACAAGGTGGACCTCGAGTGCTCAGTTCAGTTGGTGTCTGTGTCCTGCTGTACCTTCAGCGCCCACCTGTAACTCTTGTTAACTGGTCCGGCGGTGACGTGTGGCGCTGAAGTGCCTTGCTCCCAAAAGCAAGGAGGAACCCGTCGAGCTTTTTTAAATGTCAGACATCTCTTCACAAGTTGAGGGTCTTCTCCTGCTCGATCAATCCGCGAGCAAGCTTACTAGGTAGCACTTCAGAACTGCTCTTCAAGACTTAGAAAAAGATAATCTGCAGAACAAAACTTTGTGGAGCTGTCGTGTGTGTCAGGGTAGCTCTAGTTTCCTTGCCCTGTCAGTTATCCTTAGTAAAAGGATCTGTGTGAGCTGAACCACCTTTTTAGCTAACAGGCGGTCTGTGTCTCTCTCCCCAGCACAACTCTAGCCGTAGAGGGAAGCGGAGTTCTTGTGAGGTGATGGGGTTTTGCTTCAAAACCCCTTTCTGCAGAACTTCCTTGCTTAGCATCACCTGACTGGTGTGGAGCTGGAGGCAGAGGAAGGAGGAAGAAGCCCTGTGCACTCCAAACTACCACCTGTGTGAGCAGTAATAGATTTATCCCTGTAATTATCTACTGTGCCCAATATGTCATCCTGAGCTTTAAATTAGAGAGACCGTGGTTGGAAAGTAGCCCTCCTCTGCAGCTAAGACCAGACTTTTCACACAGACAAAGATTGGGACCATTAGCGCTGCTCCCTATAGTAAGGTGCTTATTCAGCACTTTTGTCATTTGGGGGTTGTTTTTGGTTTGGTATGTCTTTTTTTTATTTCAGGCTTTCTTAGTTCTTAACATAGTTTTCTCAGTTCTCTGACGTAAATCACTAACTTTTCTTTTTCCCCTCACCCACCCCCTCCCAGGTCAGGGTAAAAAAATAATCTTTTTTGAAAAACAAAAACCAACAAAACCACAAACCAAAGCACAAATAAGCAAAACAAACCCCAAAACAAACTCATTTCTCTTTGACCCAGGTAAGCTGCAAGTGGTTCCCTGTCGTTTCCTCCCTTTGAATGCCAAGGGAGGAAAGTGCACGAGCAGCACAAGGAATTTCCGAGGTTGAATATGTGGTATCTTCCACTGCATCGCTGTCCTGTGGGGGCGAGGAGGGAATCGTAGGTTAGTCAAGATGTACTGCAGGGCAGGGCACTCTGCTAATCTTGCTGAACTAATATACCATGGGATTTTATTTTTTTTTTTAAGAAGAAGTGATAATAAAGCTGTAACCTCGGTACGTCAGCAGCAGGAAATTCAGTATCTCGTTAAATGTGTCCTGAAACACCTGGTGTGTACCTGAAAGTTGCCTACCATCCAGTCACATCCAGCATGATGGAGCTTTATGAACTGTTCTTAGACGTTGCAGTGAGCCTGAAATTAAAACTGTCAAAAAAAACCAAAAAAAAACTCTTACCAAAGTACATCTGTTAAAGTGCTTTGATACCTTTTTATTTTGGAAGTAATGAGCAGCCATCTCTGAGACAATGCCTTTATTTTCATTTTCAACCCCGCCCCCCCCCCCTTCCAATATACTTTTCTTTAAACTTGATTTTGATGGCTTTTGCTGGTTTATTTTTTGGAGCTCTTCCAAATACACTTCTTCTTTAAGCGTGAAGGTTGCAGTGCCAGGATACCTCCGGCTTTCTGCTCCCTAGCAAATGTTATTTGCTGCAGCACGGCTCTGAGAAGCAGCCATTATTCCCTCACTGACTGCAGTTTGCTGAGCCAGCAGGACAGGAATACCTGGAAGCCGAGCAGCTCCAGTAGTGAGGCTGGAGAAGTGGCTGGTGGTGCCTGTAGGTGCTCACACAAAACATTTTACTTGCTTTCCAAATCCGAAGTCACTTAGGATTTTACAAGTAGGCTGTCGCTTACAAGTAGGGTATAGAATATTATAAATGTCTAGAAGGGTGTAGTTGCCAATTCCTAAAATACTCCAGGCTGGTGGAAAGCTGAAAGGCTGGGGTGTGTGTCTCTTCCCTTCCTAGTATCCTTCAAGGTACTGTTTGCTTTGCCTTAGTACAGCTGCCCCCTGCCCAGCTGATAAGGTTGAGAAGTTGCGCCTGAAATGGAGAGGACAAAGCCAAGAAGACCTGTAACGTGATTGTTGCTTTTCAGAAAAGCAGCCTCAAAGCTGGGATTGAGCTGTGGGGGTGTCTTGACAGAGAGATTGGTGTTGGGTCTGCTGGATGTTCCTTTTGTTTTATTCTCCCAGCCCACCAGCTGCTGGCTGCCGGAGCAGTGGGGCAGCCAGCTCATGGCCAAAACCCCCTGCTGCAGCCTTGACTTGGCCACTCGCGGCTAAGACACCGCTCTTCCCATCATCTGCATCTTAAACCTGGCTTCTGCAGTGATTTAGTAGGCTTGAGGTTGTTTCCAGTTGCCAAAGTGGATGTTTGAGGGTTGGGGTTTTTGCCTTCTGTGTGTTTGCTAATACCTTGTAATATCTCCTCTCTTGCATGTGGCAGCCTTGTATTGAAAATAGGGTATCATGGTACTGCAAAATATTGTTGTTCTTCAAAATTTTTGACTGGATGCTGTATTTTCTCAGAATGTGATCCTTCAGAAACAGAAACAAGTCAGAACAACACTCTTAAGTTACCTGGTAGTCCTTAAGGATGTTGGTTTCTGCAACCAGTGTATCAAAGCCGAAGGGGTGAAGTTCACTTGCTCAAGTAATGGAGCATCAGTTCTGTGTGATGACTTCAGAATTGCATTGCTGCATATAAGTTAATTTCCTTTTGCGTCTGAAATAATTCAAGTATATTGGGTGTAATTCTGAGACCCTCAAGGCGTCCACCTTCCTTCTGCTGCCTCTGTGAGTTAAAATCAAGTGCGGGCCCAGATTGTTTGTAGCCCAAGTAGCAAAGAGAGAGCGAGCACCGAACAGCAACGCTGCTTCAAAGGTTTGGGATGATTTTTGGACCTGAAGGGCAGGCAGGGTTTCTTATATCCCTCCAGCTTTATGACATTCACTTTAAAACAGAGTGAAGGAGTGATGGGTGCTTTCTTACAGACTTTTAAATTTAATACTTGGGCTTGTCAGCTTTGATAGCGGCCCGTGATTTTCCCTCACCACCCCTCCAGCAGATACTGCTCTGAAAGTAGGTTGATCTCTCACTGCTTCCCACAAGAGTTTGTTAGCTGCTTGAATGTAATTATGAAATCATTTATTGAAGTCCGAGGCTAATCTTTTCAAATTATTAGTATTTAAAAAAAAAAGTAACTGTGAACTACTAAAGATGCCCATTCCTTGTTTGCTTACCTGAAGAACCCTGAACTACTCGATTGAAATAAAAGCCGGTGCTGCTACATGCCAAATAATTGTGGTAATAAGCTTGTGAGAGGTTGCTGTGTTGAATTGTTTTCATTCCATGGATTCTTAAGCTGAGAAAGCTCCTGAGTGTGTCCTCCCTGATTTGCCACGGGCTCAGGACCGGCGAAGCCGAAATCTGCTCTTCCACGGGGGCCTGAGGCCACTGTACTCTCCCTTGTGTTACCCTGTCTTAAGTGACTTAAAAGTCCTTGTGCATCCGTGGTTTGGATCTTGGACAACAAAAATATTTGTAACCCTTGCAAGCAGAAGCTCTGATGGTTCAGTTCATCTTTTTTCTTCAAGATAGCATAAATCTGCTGTTGTAGCACACAAAAAAGAAGCCATTTACACCACTTCCCATTCAAGACCTGTTCCCTCAACAAAACTTTTCTGTATTCTTACCTGTAGTAGTTGATACCATATGGTAAATAGTTGACTATGTTTTAGTCTCTCCAGATGTTTGTAAATGCTGGTGATGGTTCTTCTGTCTACGTTGTCTCTTGTATCTTCTGCCTTTTTTTTTTTCCTTCAGAAGCCAGTCTCTTGTTGCTACTAATCTGTAATGGGATTGGGTTGAGTTGTTTCTTTTTTCCTCCCTTTTCTAAAGTCTGTAAAAAGCTGGTTTGAAATGAAAGTTGCATCGACGAGCCTTTTATCTGATCCACTTTTCTGGGGTGATTTACGGTGTGTTTATGTTGCTGGTATGCTTTATGTACAACTACCTAAAGTTGATGTTGGCATACAAAGAAGTTGTGGGGGAAGAGGAAAGAAAACTTACGTTTGTTTTACGTTTATGCTAATTATTGACTCAGATTTTTTTTTTAATAAATACTATTTTTTTGGTTTTTTGAGGCTGTGACTGTTAGAGACTGTCTTTGCTGACGGTGTTTTAGGATCCCCTGTTTGGTTTTTTTAACTGAGATTTCCTGATCTCTTGCAGCAGAGCTTCCTCCTCCCTACACTGCCATTGCGAGCCCAGATGCCAGCGGTGTTCCTGTAATAAACTGCCGCGTGTGCCAGTCGCTAATCAATTTGGATGGCAAGCTACACCAACACGTTGTTAAGTGCACAGTTTGCAATGAAGCTACGGTAAAATGGATTATTTTTTTTTTATAACCATTTTCTTTTCTGTGGAGGGAGGTGGGGGGATGTTGGAGTGCATCCTTGGTAGAGTTGATGTCCTCACTTAGTGGGTGAGTCCCTTCCCACCATCCTCCAAAGGACCTGTCAGCGCAGCTGGCTGATAGCGTACAAGTTCAAGGGTGGCTGGCACAAGGATGGTCATAAGCAATTAGAATAAATCTTTGTGTTGTTGAGGCTGTGCAGGATGTTTCCTTCAACAGCAGAGGACACAGAGCAAAGGTTTGTTTAAGTAATTACTCTTCTGTAAAGAAGGGTAAAACTGTTTTAGATGAGATGAAGAGAAATGAAGAATTGAATTATTTTAAGAATGGAAAAAACAAAAAACCTAATCCACGCCTTTCCCTGGATGTGTGCTTTCCTCCTGCAGTGCTACTCAGTCAATTTGTTAGCTTGCTAACAAACCACAACACAACAGTTCTGAAATGCAGAAATTGTAGGTTCTGTTCCAGTGATCCCAGACCTTTTGGCTCCTCCTCCCCTTCTCTTAATTAAAGGCTTCGGCTTTTGGCCTCTTGCCTCTTTNNNCGTTTTGTGCTCTTTTTTTTTTTTTTTTTTTTTTTTTTTTTTTTTTTTAATTTTTTAATTTTCCTTCCTGCCAGTGTTAGTTTCAGGATCTGGTACTGCAGCACTCCACAGCTACTGGGGGCATTTGCATGAAAAAGGCTGGTTTGGATTTATTTTATGAAAAGAACTTTAAATTATGTCCAGAAAACAGAAAGCCTTAAATCTGTAGGAAAACATTCACTTTTTTTTTCTCCACTTGCAAGAGAGAGCAGAGAACCTGCTGTTAACACTCACTTTCCATGCCAATATATAATGTTTCAGGCCAAACAAAGTATCTTACAGCTTTTGAGACTTGTGAGTTGCTGTGTGAAAGGGAGACCCAGAAACTTGAGTCCCAGCTTGGAGAAAGATGATTTCGGTACCATTTAAAGTAAGATTACAGTTCAGCAATGGCTACGTATTCTCCGAGTGACTGAGAAACAGACTGTGATCCTTTTGCTGTTGAATAAAGCCATTGTACCAGGCAAGGAGGCTTTCTTCATGTTTTGACTGTTTTTTTAAAAAAATCACTGCTTAAGCTCACACGTTAAAAAATAACTGAACTGAAGTCTTGAATTCGTTGCTAAAAGATGAATGTTTTTTTCGATTAGTTTGCAGAATTTCTTTTTGTTCTGGTGAGGAAATCTGCACCTCTATCTCTGTGCAGAGAGAGAAAACTTCCACTTTTGTCTTGACTTTCAAGTTTCCTCTGTAAGAGGAAGTGTATTTCTCTGTTAGCAAGAATTTGCCACTGAAGTTGTTCTGCTTTGTCATACTTTTATGAGGAAAAAAAGTGAATTACCATGACTTCTGATGTGTGTTCTCTGGTGGTGTTTTGTTGGTTTTTTTTGTTTAGCCAATCAAAAACCCTCCTTCGGGGAAGAAGTACGTTAGATGTCAATGTAATTGTCTCCTTATCTGTAAGGATACCTCTCGGAAAATAGGCTGCCCAAGACCAAACTGGTAAGAATAAAAAGCTGTAAGTGCCTTGAGATGGTTTTCTTTAAAGCAGTGGTGCTCTTTGCACTGAGTGTTTAAAACTAGAAGAGGTTCAAGCCTGTGCCTCTGTACATGTACACTCACAGAGCGTTACTGAATTACTGCAGAGAGAGGTTGTAGTAATCTCAGTTTTGAATTGTTGTTTTTTTTCTTTAAGATTGAAGAGGAAAAAAAAATTCTTTTTTTGTGCTTAGTTGTAGTCTCAAATGTGTGTTTTCCGTTTTAGCTACTTTATAAGGAATGAAGGGTATAAAGAGCGATGGAGAAGAAAATAACTTCTTGTTTCTGGGACTTATCATTCACAATTTCTTGCCAACTTAATTACTGTAAGCAAGTTGCTCACTTTGCCTGGTTCTGAGTGGAGTCTTCAGAGTGAAACAGGAGAGGGAGCAGTAGGTTGGCTTCAGTCCTGTCCTCCCTCCTTTGTTACGCTGAGTTTTCAGTCTCCTTGGCTCTCAACTTTAATTTACACATCTGTTATAACAGAGATAAGTGCGATTGCCGTGCTGTGCGTTCCTAGTGTTGGGCTTAGGGTGTTTAAGATCCTACTGGGGTAGGAGTAATTTGATCATTGGGAGAAACTGAGATGGAGTCTAGATCTACAGCTACTTGAGTGAAAGCTCTACAGCACCTAGGGCCCTAGTCACCAGTCTGTTTGTTTGCTGTTCTGGTTTTGAAACACAGTTTGAGACTTTGGGTGGTTGTTGTTTTGTTTTTGTTTTTTTTTTTTAAAAAAAACCCACTCATGCAGTGTTGGGGAGAACTTCAGAATATTCCAAATATTTTGTCAGTGAAAAAATGGTCATGGGATACTTCAGTTGTAATAGATCATATGATTGGTAACCAGCTGCATCAGAAACTCCTTCATTTTATTAAAATAATTTCAAAAGCATATATCTCAGCGGTTTCCCTAAGAGAGCCTACATATTCGTCTTACTAGAAGATGAGCAAAATTAGGGTATTTTGAAGGAGAGAGTTGGGAGTATGCCCTAAATAGGTGGTTCTGGATTAAAGGGAGGCCATCCAGAATATAAATTTGGTTGTATATGGGGAGAGGTGCCCTGCTGTTTTTTTTTTTTATCATTTTTTCCTTTACTTTTTTCATGCTAGGCTCAGTCTGCTTTGAGTTGGTTGATTTGGGTTACTGTCATTTTGGACAGACAAATTGTATAATTAAACTGGAAACACATTGAAGATAAAAGCAAATACTTACAAACTGGTTTTTTGGTTTTTTGTTTTTTTTTTTTAAAGCAAACTGATTGCATTTAGTCAACCTGGGGTGGTTTTCTTCTTTAATTCACTCCATTTGAGTGGAATTTTTACCAGTAGAAATGCGGGTATGCTGCTTGTACCGACATGGTGGTTAGTGGTGTGGGAAGGAGAGCCGGGTTATGGAAGAGTCCTTACCCTTTCTACGTGTTTCACGTGGGTACGTACATTCCAGTTCATGGGCTTGCTCAGCCTGGGTATTAAGATTTCATTTTCCTGAGGAGTGTTTCTGCCATACGATGGCAAGCCTTTGATCTCTACAGGGTTCTGGCTTGAATGGCTGATCTTACAGTGAAGGAGAATGTTTTCAAAACTGAAAAGGAAAACACTCTGGAGAGAGACCAAAACTGGGTGCATCATCTGTTTAAAAAAGCAGATTATAGTTTAAAAGTGTAAAATGTTTGGTAGTGACTGAGCTAATGGCTCAAGCACATCGTCCTTCTCTTTTGCTAGCTTAATTACGTGTGCATCTAATGTTCTTAACGCAGCAGACGCATCATCACTCTTGGTCCAGTAATGCTGATCCCAGAAGAGCAGCCAGCTCAGCCTGCCTTGCCAGTTCAACCAGACGGCACCCGAGTGGTATGCGGGCACTGTGGAAACACCTTCCTTGTAAGTAAAGCACCCGATCCTCCTCCTCAGCTGGCTGTGCTGTCCCTCAAGCTATTCGTTGTAATGGCTTTTAAGAGCACATTGCCTCACTCTGTGGCATCATTGAGGAACCAAAGCCTCTGTGCTCGTGTTGCTGTGGACGTATGGTCTATATGTTATCTCTACATGCATTTCAGGAAAACTTTAACAGTCTTTTTGTGTGTACAGGAGTAAAGCCCAAAGTCAATCTTAATGCTTAGCCACGTGAGAGTGTATGGTGCTGGAAAAGGAAGTTAGGCTTCCAGGTTCTGCTTAGACTTGCAGTGGTGGTCGTGTTCTGCAGTGGCTGGGAGAGCAGTTCCACCTCTGCTGCGTGGACCCCTGACAGCTGTTCGTTACAGCACTTGACATCAGCGTATCTGCCACTTGTTACACAACTGGAGATCCTGGGTTACGTGTGTGGCTGACAGTTTGATCTTGTTCTCTGAACTGGAAGGACGCAAGAATGCTCTTTTTCTGTCAAACTGTTTGCAGCTTTTTACATTGTAGTGACAGGACAAGGGGGAATGGTTTTAAATTGGAAGAGGGGAGATTTAGATTAGATACCAGGGAGAAATTCTTTCCTGTGAGGGTGGTGAGGCACTGGAACAGGTTGCCAAGGGAAGCTGTGGCTGTCCCATCCCTGGAGGGGTTCAAGGCCAGGCTGGACGGGGCTTGGAGCAACCTGGTCTGGTGGGAGGTGTCCCTGCCCAGGGCAGGGGGTTGGGAGTGGGGGATCTTTAAGGTCCCTTCCAACTCTCACCATTCTGTGATTCTATAAGGGCCTGCCATACTTGAATTTTGATTTAGGAAGGTTCTCTGCAATATGCAAGTAAGTTAGCCTTAGCTTCATCATCTCCTGGTGCTTGAATGTTTATCAGGTTTGTGAGTGATGGGAAATGGCTAAGATAAGTGGTACAGCTGAAGGACCTGCATTGTCACCAGAGTGGTGTTACGTTCCTGAAACAAAGGATCGTAAGATACATAAAGGCCAGAGAATCTCAGAATGGTGGGGGTTGGAAGGATCCTCTGGAAATCATCTAGTCCAAATCATCCTGCCAAAGCAGCTTCACCTGGAGCGGGTTGGACAGGAACGCATCCAGGCAGGTGTTGAGTATCTGCAGAGAAGGCGGCGCACTCGTATGGAAGGAGAATACTCAAGGGCATTTTGTGAAAATGCGGAGGGGATGGTGCTCCATGTTGGCTTCTATCAGCAGTGAGAGAAGGGTTCACTTGTGATAGGCTCCATAATGGAATAGACTTGTGCTTTCAAATCTTTACGTCAGGTTTCTGGATCAGTGTGTGCTCCAGGTGTGCTGTTGTGGGTTAACTACTACAGTAGATGAGGAATGCAAGGAGCAGGAGATGGCTCTTACACTTTTTTTGTTTTAAAGGTGAGCTAGGGATTTGATTATGAATTTACAGGTAATATACTATCTGAGAAACCATTCGAGAGATGTTTCAGAAATATTCTATCTACCAATTCTGCCCATATATTAAGAAAAAAAATACTTCTATTATAACTCTTGCTGAAGAAAAGTAGTCTGTAAGTGGAGATAGCTGGAGTGGGTGGTGTTTGCTTTTTTGTTTTTCAGTGCAAGTCTCTCTGTTACCTGAACTAGTGGGAACGTTGTATGCAATATAGAATAATGTAACTAGCAGAAAACTACTGATCTATGGAAGAAAAAGGCCATCTCAACTATATATTCTAAACCGGGAATCTTATTAAAGGTTGCCTTTTCTTTTAGCATTTTTTTTTTACAGTAGCATTTTACGAACAGTTAAGTACTTGCACGAACACTGTAGTTTGATACAGAGTCATAATTTAAATTTGTAATGCAATTATGCCTTTTAGCAGAGCTTTAAAACTGCACAAGCAAAAGCAGTGCTGCAGAACAGTTACAGTATTAAGTTTTAATGGCATCTCTTAACACAAAAGACTATCACTACTGTGTGATTTTAATTTTTTTTTTTTATTAGGGACAGTCAGTGTTATGAAGTAAAATTCTCATTGCTGCACTATTGGCCTGTCTTTGGGGGATTTCATGAGCATGGGAGTTTTATTTGTCTGGGTCCCCTATTCTCTTCCTGTAAGTGTAGCCCAAATTAATTCTGTGGTTTACACTATGAACTTCTTTAGGTGAATGTAAGGGGGGAAGGGGGGGAACCCAAACCCCATAAAGGTTCATTTTGCCCGTAACTACCAGATGGTGCCCTAAAACGCTACGTTTTCTTACTTTGCATTTGTGTGTGACTTCAGATCTGACAAGTGTTTCTGGGAACTGCATCGTTTTGAACTTCATAGTCCTGCCTGCCAGTAAGACGAGTTTACCACTTCGTGGTACATTGAAAAGAAACCCTCAAAATCATTAGAAGTTTGAAGCTTGTGTTCTTTTATGTTGAATTATCAGGAAACAGTTCATTTTTTCTCACGTTACACAGCTTTCCCACCACTCTTTTGCTTCTGCCTTTTCCCGTTATGAAGTTTGAGAGTCTGCAAAGAAAATTTTTAGTTGAGAAAAATCAGGAAATTCCTTAGGTTTGAGAGTGAGCAGAAAAGGAAAAAAAAAAAAAATAGAAGTGCTTTAGCCAGCCTGGAAACTCCGCTTCTGTGAGGGTATTTCTGCCCTTTGATGTCTCCACATTGTAAAGCAAATATGTAATGCTAGATGCATCTCTCAGCAACTCTTTCCCGTATCTTCCTGATCAAGGTTTTAAATGAGATACCAGGGAGAAATTCTTTCCTGTGAGGGTGGTGAGGCACTGGAACAGGTTGCCCAGAGAAGCTGTGGCTGCCCCATCCCTGGAGAGGTTCAAGGCCAGGCTGGATGGGGCTTGGAGCAACCTGGTCTGGTGGGAGGTGTCCCTGCCCAGGGCAGGGGGGTTGGAACTGGGTGACTCTAAGGTCCCTTCCAACTCTAACCATTCTATGGTTCTCTTTCTTACTTTACCTGGCAGTTAAAAAATAAATGAAATAGACAAACAAAGCTAGAATCCCTGGAGTGGAGAAGTCAAACTGTCAGTTGCTTGTTCGGTGTTCTTTTAAGACTGCCAACTTGTTCACTGCCTTTCTAAGAATTTCCTTTTTTGCCGTATGAAAGCATAAGCATGGGCTGGGCTTTCCCTGCCTTTTCACGTTGGGGGGTAGGTGTTTTTTTCCGAATTATTAAAAGCATGCTCCATGCTGTGGAGTGCTTCAAGTTTCTCTGTCTCAGCTGGGAGAATGACTTCGTACTGCAGCGATCCTGTAGCCGAACTGTCACTAGTTATTCACGTTTTGTTCATCAGATTCATTTTTTTTTTCCACCCGATAGGAGTCTTTTCTGTGTTAAGGTTTGCACTGTTTATAGCAGATTTGGAGTTCAGATAAGCAGTAGAATAGAAAAGGAGGCCAGGACGAGAGTTTTACTGTCCTGCTGAATCGCAGCCTGACCTGGTTTGGGCTTTTTTTTTTTTTGAGAGCTTCTGGAACTTGGGCTGTGGCTGAGTTACCGTTCCTGCCAGCAGTAAGTCATTCCCCGCAGCCCCTCTCCCAGGGCCCTGCGACCCAGATGATTTGTGGCTGTCGAGGCCGAGTTGGCTTCGGAAATGGTGACAGGCAGGGGGGGAAGATGTCCCTGTCCCCCCGCTGTCAGAGAGACCCTCGAGGACAAGAAGCCAGGAGCAAGCTGTGTGAGCCACAGGCTGTAGGTTTGCCAGTTGTGCTCGGTCAATTTTATGTTTTCTTTTTTTAAAACTAATCAAGTATGAAAAATATTCCTTCTAGAATAATTGGATAGAAGGCCCTTTAAATTCACTGGAAAACTAATAAATGTTTTAATCTGCAGAAGTATTTTGCTCTCCCAAAGGGCACGAGGGGAGTGGAGGGAAAGCTTTTTTTGGCAGAAGCAGCTCTATGTAGGGATGTGTGTGTATATATGTCTCTTTTTTTCCCTCTGTCTTTTATTGAATGCATTGAGAACTATTTGAGGCTCAGAAGGACAAAAGTTTGACATGTTCTTCTAGTAAATCCCTTGATGGATGTCTGCCTTTACCCACAGTTGAAACATTTAAGAGCTCTAAAATCTTTATCAGTGTTTCTGTACATCGAACCAGGGATTTGGGCTATTGTTTATTGTATTCTTTCAATGGAAAAAAGTACGGTTTGTATTGTCAACAGGGAGCTAAATTTCACATAACTGTGACCTCAGGTTTTCTTAAGGCCATGAAACAAGATCAGGTACTTGAAATCACTCTGGAATACAAGTAAAAATACTAGCTTTAACCATGTTTTAAACTACCTGTTAAACCCACCAAAAGTCCAAGAATTAGAATTTGCATGAAAATAAACTTTCCCTAGTGTGCTGCTGTGATCTGAATCTTATACCTTGAATGTTGTCTCACATTTTTGCTTTTTTTCTACAAATATTTTTGATGTGCGCAGAAGGCATCACAACAGTTAGTGCTTCTCTTACTTCCAGGTAACTCTCAATGAGTTACTCCATCAATCAAAAAGATTTTCAATGCCTCTTTTTTTCCATCAATATTCAGAGCCCAAGTGCATTTGAGTTTGTATCCATTACTAATTATGGCTAATAATCAGAAATAAGAAATAAATAAAAACCTAGAAAGATCATTTATGAGTAGCTTTGGAAATGGAGTTGCCTACCCTGGAATAAAACTGGTGTACAGATGTGAAGCTCAATGACAAATGCATAAAATATAAGTCCTGGATTTAGATTTGCTTCTAGTTTTTGGAATTGCAGTTTAAAAAGGTGAAAGAACCGCTCTCAAGAGGCTTGTTTCCATCCCTGCTACTGACAACTGCGCCTTACCCCACTTCTGCTGCGTGGAACTAAGTGAAACAGTAGTTTTTGACAGGGATGCAGGCAAATAGCAAACTCCGGCAGGAAAGTGGAAGTAGAATTAATGCTCCTTCAGTGCATTGCTCAGCAGATCTCATTTGATTAAGGGATAAAATACAACTACGCTAAATCAGTTTGGCCAAGTCTTTGTAAACAAATTTTCAAGAGCAACTACGTAACTGGTATTGTAACCGGATGCTTCAGAACCAGGCAATATTACAGATCAGAATCTTGCTCACAGCAAAACCTGCTCGTACTGGCAAGGCATTGCAAGCCACATCCTCTTCCTTTGCACATAAAATCATAAATTTCTTTGCAGCGTTGTGAGTGGGTCCCGTTCTCCGTTCCAGGAAGGGCTCTGATTTTTCGTTGGTGTTTGTAACGCTTAAAACACCACGATTCACTTTGGTGGATCTGACGGAGGTTCTGAATGGAGGCATTGGGGGTCTGTGCTGTGGCTTCTTCCCCTGCTGGTAACCTGCAGTGTGACTTGTACGTAAATTAAGAGGGGCTTACATAAATTTTTACATAAATTAAAACGGGCTTTTACATAAATTAAGAGGGGAGAGGAGAATTATATTCCGCCAAGAAACTGTGCTAACCTCCTCCTCTTGAGAAAGGCAGCAGGAGGGAGCTGCAATTACAGTATAACTGCTTACAGAGCAAAGAACAATAATCTTATTCCCCTTGTTCAAGGCAAACAAAATTAAAATGCTTGTTTAATACTTCTATTAGCACAGAACGAAATGTAACAAAAGCTGCTGTTCTTAAATGAGTTTATGACTCTGTATCCTCTGGTTGAGGTAGTTCTAGGCATTAGTTCCACCAAGGCTGTTTGCCAGGCAGGCTTTAGTGTGTGAGTGGAAGGCTATGGCCCGCACCAGGTACAGTTTATATACCACCTTATTAAAATATCATGTAAGTAGCCAATAACTTTCTCTATTTTATATATGTAAAACTTACCAACTCATCTACTTCCTAAAATACCCTTTAGCTAATCTTTCTGTGCACACTTAGTTTTTACAAACGATGCGAGGGTCGGGGAAAGACGGGAAATTGCATCTATCTGTAATTGTGCCAAAGAAAAAAAGACGTTTCTTTTGATTCCGGATATATTCGTAGTGATGGAAGGAAGAGGAAAAAACTGCATTAACGTTATGCTGCCCATAATGCGCGTGTGGGTGGAACCCCATTACGTCAAGCGAATCCTGGAATGCTGCAGCAAGTCATGGGAAATGTTCGCATGGAAATCCCAGTCCGATGTTGCCGCTGTCAAAAGGGCATCCCGTTTATGGATGAAAGCAAGAAACAAGTCAGAGAAAGCCTGAGAAGCAAAATGTTTTCGCAGCGACGTGTAGCATGAAATACAACAAACGTTTTCTCAGGCCAGTTTTTCAACCTTTTTATTATTTTTTTTTTTCTTTTCTTTTTACAGTGGATGGAACTGAGGTTTAACACGCTAGCAAAATGCCCACACTGCAAAAAAATGTAAGTTCTCTGAAAGCGAGGTTATGAAAATTAACTGTTAAATAAGTTGCCAGCGTTTATTCCGTGAAAGCCTTTGGAGTTAAAGTGTGTCTGCTGTGCTGATTGTTTTGCCGTGGCTCACCTGAATTTCAAGGCTTAAGAGCATGTTCTGTGCATGTCAATTCTCCACTCTTTATGCACAAATCAGTAGCTTCGAGAAATCCAACCTGCATTTATTAGAATTCTCTGATTGAATTGCTAGAGGTAAAAATAAGCTGCTAACAATAGACGGGAATGGGTTGCTAAAATTAACAACTTAGGTCCTTGAAGTTTTACCCCTTTGTGCAGTTAATCACGTGTCATCTTTAAATGTAGAACCGGAATCAGCTTATTGTAAAAGTTGGGAGGGAAATAATCTTGTCTTAATTTGAAAGGAGGTTTTCCTGATTTCATAAACTCAACAATTAACTTGTGTTAAGGATTGTCTTCATCCATTTGCTTGTTTAGCGTTCATGAATTACTGTGAAATAACTCGTCTACTCGTTTGCCGTTACTTCAGTAAGAAGGAGAGAGAGAATACAAGAACTGGAAGAGTTTTTTGTGTGTTGGGTTTGGTTTGGGGCTTTTTGAGTATTTGCTTGGCCTTTCTTACCTGAGGTGAGGAATGCTCGGTTTGAAGTGTTGTTACGAGCCTCGCTGCTAACGTGCTTTAAATCTGTGTGGAATCTCAACCACAGGGCATGAAGTAAGACTTAAAAAATATTACTTCAGAGACTTTCTCGTCCTGCTTATTTAAATACTTATCTTCCTTTGATAGGCAAGCGTGACTTCCAGTTAAAGGAGCAACTGTGTTTTCCACTGGGAATGGAGAACCACAGCTGTGTTGCATGTTGTAGGGAAAGGAGCAGGTCCCTTAGGAAGCAGAAGGCTTGGGATAAACGCCCCGTAGGTGTTGGCATGGCCTGGCCCTTCGGCACGGATTGACATCTTTTCCTGGACCGTTTGATACAGAAGTCAGTGTGGTGGCACGTTTAACCTCCGGAGTGTGGCTGACGGGCTGTGGAGGAGTAGTGAGTGTCTTCTAGTTCACGTAGGTCAAAGTCAGGGTCTTGAGGAGACGCTGCTTTGCAGGGCTGGTTTCACTGACGGTAATCGCTTTTCAGTTTTGGTTTTTTTTTCCAGGCCGGTGCTTTGTGGTTTGTTTTGTTGGGTTTTTTTTAAGCTAATTGCCATTATATTTTATATTTTATCATGTCACGCTTGATAAATGACCTCAGCTTTTCTCTTGGCTCTCCTTAGGTACAGAATGATTTGCTGTTTAACCTTAAGAAAAACAACAACAGAAAACAAACCAGAAACCCAACCCCAACAAAATAAAACCCGCTCCAGACAACAGTCCAAAAAGTCATACCCTGTGATCTTTTGGTCTGTCGTCTTGTGATTTATGTTGCTTGTATTTTAAGACTGGCTGGAGCACAAGGATTTCTTCGTATTTTTGTCTGTAGTGCAAAACACATAATAAAACCAGAGCATCTCTGAATGGGGAGGGACGCTTTGTCAGGGAGTGCAGTGGTGGGACAAGGGGTAACGGTTTTAAATTGGAAGAGGGGACATTTAGATGAGATACCAGGGAGAAATTCTTTGCTGTGAGGGTGGTGAGGCACTGGAACAGGTTGCCCAGAGAAGCTGTGGCTGCCCCATCCCTGGAGGGGTTCAAGGCCAGGCTGGATGGGGCTTGGAGCAACCTGGTCTGGTGGGAGGTGTCCCTGCCCAGGGCAGGGGGGTTGGGAGTGGGTGATCTTTAAGGTCCCTTCCAACTCTAACCACTCTATGATTCTAATACAACCCAAACTTTAACAAAGTTAAAGAGAGAGACCTTCTTGCTCTCTCCAACTCCCTGAAAGGAGGGTGTAGAGCGGTGGGGGTCGGTCTCTTCTCCCAAGTCCCAGGCGACAGGACTAGAGGAAACGGCCTCAAGTTGCGCCAGGGGAGGTTCAGGCTGGATATTAGGAAGAATTTTTTCACCGAAAGGGTGATCAGACACTGGGATGGGGTGCCCAGGGAGGGGGTTGAGGCACCATCCCTGGAGGTGTTCCAAAGACGGGTTGATGTGGTGCTGGGAGATATGGTTTAGTGATGGTGTTGCTTTTTGTTTGTTGTGTGGGTGTTCATTTTTGTCAAAATTAGGTTGACGGTTGGAGAAGATGATCTTTGAGATCCCTTCCACCCTAGAAGATTCTGTGATTCTGTGAAATAGGCATTTCTGCCCTTGGGCTGAGGATGCGAACTATGGAATATACATTGTAATTTAACTTGGAAGGAGTTGGTTGGTGTCTGCCCGCGTTTGAGACACCATGGTCAGGAGTTCTGCGCGTCCAGCAGCATAAACATTTCTAATGCATGGATCTAGGGCCCAGCATAGGCGAGGCAGAGCTGCGAGTCGTGATGGAGGAATAAATGACGGCGGTGACCTGCTGCTGTCTGTCAGACGTCGTGGTACCTGTCGCCGAGCAGCCAGAAGGGAACGTGGAGGGGGTTTTATTTCAGTTTATTAATGCAAAACTTCTTTTATCAGTAGCCGACTTAGTCAGACACAAACCTATTCATTCCTTCTGTTGACTCAGTTGATGGTTGTCACTGAGAAAAGGATACTGGAGACGGGCAAACGGCAGGAAGAAAACATCTGCTGAGACTTTCAGATTGTCAAGTCATTTTTTATGATTTTGTTTCAAACGTTTTCAAGAGTGCAGTGAATCTCTGCAAACAGCTTCCTTGTGACCACCTGTTTGGTTGACGGAGACTAGATCTTAACGTGAAGAACGCCTTGTAAAGCTGCAGGGGAAGTTAGGAGTTTTTATACAAAAAAGGTCAAGAACGAAACGACGTTCAGTGAAAACAAAGCGATCGTGCCCAGAGTGTGTAAACAAAGGAGTCTTTCATATCTGGATGTTGGGGGAAACAGGATCTTGGGTTTCTACTTTGGTTTCAATCTCATCTATCTGTTGCCATTGTGGTCACAAATGTATTATTTTGTGACATACTTCTTTTATTATTTTTTTTGTGTGTCAGTGTCCTGTCCCCCCCTTCACCCCCCCCAAGAGTCATTAGTTTTGCAAAATCACTTGGGAAATATAGGAAATTAGTTGTGATGCAGAGAAAAAAAATCACTTATTGGGTAAATGATGAAATCTCTTAGGAAACGGACTACAAACCTGGTCGTGCCGGTAAAGGTAAGGTGCTTGCAGAAGCCCTACTGGTGCATGCTGGTTCTGCCTGACCTAGGCTCTTAGTTGAATGTTATTTACTGCATTGGGACAACAAATGCAGCTAAGGAGGAAATTACTGTAATATAGTTTTATTTGCAAGGCTGTGCTGCCATCCAGTGAGACCTGGACAGGCTGGAGAGCTGGGACAAGAGAAACCTACTGAAATTTAACAAGAGCAAGTGTAGGG
>VXAK01021380.1:0-21019 GCA_013399435.1 Arenaria interpres | reverse complement strand
TCTCTGGAGACATTCAAAAACCACCTGGACAAGATCCTGTGCAACCTGCTCTGGGTGGACCCACTCTAGTGGGGGGGTTGGACTAGAGGATCTCCAGAGGTCCCTTCCAACCCCGTATGATTCTATGATTTTATAGTGTAGAGGATGACGCCTGGGAATGGGGGAGAAGCTGTTCCTTTTGCCTGTCCTAGTGTTCGTGGTTTAAAATACCAGATGTTTATCAGCCCGTTTCCCAAGAGGGTGAGAAGTTGAAGGAAGGCTTCTGGGGTTTTTCTCATTTAATGATGGAGAAGAAGCAGGAACTGGTTTTTGTCTGCTGCTCTCTTTCCCAAGCTGTGTATTAAATCATCTAGAAACTTCAGGATTGTGAATTCAGTTACTAGAAAGAGAATTGAATCATACAAGTTTTTATTTCAGACTGCCAAATCTCTATTTTCATGGTTTTTTTTCCTTCAGAACATATTTATTTTTAAGGTCTGACAAAGTGATGAACCCTAATGAATGTATAACTTTTGCCCCGTAAAGTCTGCAGGGCCTTTAGGAAAGAGCGAGATGTTGGAACCCCGTCCCTGCTGGGGAGGCGAGTTTCAGCAGTGCTATTCGCCTTCAAAACGCTGGTATTTTGATCTTCCTCTTAAAAACCCTTCTGTCTGAAATCCTGGCAATATTATTTGCAGCACGAGAGCCCCTGCATTCTTTCCTGCGCTTC
The DNA here is from genome assembly GCA_013399435.1 of Arenaria interpres. NCBI lineage: Eukaryota > Metazoa > Chordata > Aves > Charadriiformes > Scolopacidae > Arenaria > Arenaria interpres. The sequence goes on along the minus strand of VXAK01021380.1, from coordinate 20,310 downwards.
TCCTTTCATAGCTTCTGTCACTCGTGTCCCTCTTCTAATTGCTACCCCATCCTAAATTGGCTTTGGTGTTTTTTCTACCTGCTGCCGCTGCCCGAAGGTCCGGCAGGTGCCTTTGCTTCCTCAGCAGCAGCTCGGAAAGAAAGACCCCAGTTTTAATATTTCTGGATGTGCCTGTCGGAGCTGCCGCGGTTGGTAGGTTTTAGGCCAGGGTTTCAGCTTGCTTTAGTCAAAGTCAGTTTGTGGTTCTTACGTGTAATTTGGGGTGGGTAGAAGGAAACCTCGCCATTTGGAGTGGCCCCATGGCTGATATAGATCACCGTTGGGAGAAGAATAATAAATTGATTTATTGGGATTGCTAAATATTCCCAGGTCTGTTATGTGACCGTAGAAACTCCATACATTTATTTTATCTTTGTTTTCTGTGGAAAGAAAAAGGCAGGTAAATTAAGGCATTCTTTACGTTTCCTTTTTGAGATGGTGGTTTCTCCCCCAGCTTTTCGCACTGGACAGGAGGGGACGGAGCTCGGGGGAAAGAGGGATGGAAAATCCCCACGCGGCCCCTGCAGTATCGCGATTTACAGCTCTGAAAGTGAAGGTCTCTTTCCCAAAATGAACTTTGTCTCCGTGTGAAACAACCAGTACAATAAATATCAGGTGCGATTTAGACGTATTGAACGTGACATTTCTGCCGGCTTATCTTAAGGTATCCAGCTCCGTAACAGAATTAACTTTCTGAGTAGGGAGCCAGGAAATCCTGCGAAGGAGGGAACCTGAGGTCAGTTGGGCAAGTTCGGTGCTCATCAGCTCAGCTTCTGGAGAAGTCTCCTCCCTCTCCCCTTCTATAAAAATCTCTGTTTTGTTTGGGTTTTTCCCTTGTGTAACGTGGAGTGAGACAACATCTCCCTCTTCTTGAAGGGCTGTCGAAGTATTTAGGGTGGCTTTTGGGGAGTGTGGAGGGGGATGGGGTGAGAGGTGGCCACGTACCCTTATTTCCTCAACTGCAATTTCTCCCAGCCCAGATGTGTGCGGTGAGGCTTTCGGTGAGAAGGAGCTTTCCCTGGGAAGTTAAGGAGCAGAACCGTTGGGGGGCTTTTCCTCCTCCGGCTGGGTTTTCTTGGAGCGTTTTAGAAATTCCTTGTAAAGAAATAATATCGGAGTAAAGCTGCTTAAACCGATCTATTTGAAGGCTTTCTAAGATGAATGCTTAAAAATAATTCTAGTCACATGCTAAGCATATGAGGCCTAATTAACCGGAGCCAGAAATTTGATCAGTCATATGACAGACGTACTACTCCAGCAGTGCTTTCTTCTGTTACACGTTTCTCTTGAGGATGTTGAAGTATCACGAGATGAAAATGACCTTCCCTTGCATCTTTGGACACAGAGTACAAACATCCCAGCATTTCCGGAGGCGTGTTGATCTCCCAGAAGGGGGTGAAGTATTTAACTAATGATAGCGCAGAATTGTCTAGGTTGGAAGGGACCTTCGAGTCCAACCATCCACCCCAACCCGTGCTTCAGGAAGCTTCAAAACTATCTCTGAGATAGACGGTACATGGTTTTATGGAAGCACCTCTCTAGTCTTTTCAACGGACCTACGTGGTGGCTGTGTTTCAGCGGGATTAAATCATGTTTCTGTTTTTCCTCGTTAGTACAGCTGTGATGGCAAACGTGTGACTCAAGGTGGTATTTGCTAAACAACGCTGAATTAATTTTTCTAACCTGTAGTAAAGAATGTAAGGTTTTTATTTGCGTTTTATATTGTGTTTGGCTGAAGCACTGTAACAATTAGCTGAACCCAGCGGGTGGAGACAAATCTGTCCGTATCGGAGTTCATAGTCCAGACGACGAGTCACAGAACTTCAGGGGATTTATTTACCTTGGTTGTCAGCAGTGGTTTATGCAGCTCATGTAACTTGTGGTAGGACTTGAAAAGAACATCGGGAAGTAAAAAGAACTTGTCGTGTTTTTGAAGTAACTAAAACTGACTGAAACGCGTCTAAAGAATTTCAGGCTTTTGGAAACGTTGAAATGTTTGTGACTGAAATGGTTTGGGTTTTTTATCTTCGAGACATGGGGTAGAGTTTAGCCACTCAGCAGTACTGGGTGAACTGTTCCAAGAAATAGGTACTGCAGGTTGTCACTGTTAATGACATTTGAAACACACGTGTGGACTCTTGTCGGTATAATTGTAGACTTTGCCTACAACTTCCTCAACTGCAGGAGGTGTGTGTGCATTGCCATTCTCCCCTCCCCCTCATTTAGACGGAACCGTTGCTTTTTACGTAGTTTGGTCGGTTGGTTTTTCATTTTTAAAATGCCGTTTATTTTCTAACAGTTCTTCTGTTGGAAGTGCCCTGCCACGGAGGCGCTGCTGTGCTTACATTACAATCGGGATGATATGCATCTTCATCGGAGTGGGATTAACTGTGAGTGATGCGCTGTGAGGGAGCGCGCGGGGCTGTACCCGTACAAAGGAGCTCCCTTCCCTCACCAGCTCTCCCTTCCCCAGCCTTTTGAGGTTTTTCACTGAATTTCACTGAATTTTTAGAGTTGGAAGGGGTTTTATCACCTCTGTTAAAACCACGGACTTAATCATCCAAGTTAGCCAGAAAAATGAAATGTTCCTAAAAACCAAACGGTCTGGTGCTTAGAGGCGATGTTAAATTTGACTCTTTGTCTCTCTAAAAACTTCAGTTTTACAAAAAATGGTTGTATTTTACTGTAGAAATACTGGAACATCTTGCTCTTGTTAGGGCTCTCGAAACAGCCAGCTTTCCAGAAATTGCTGTATAGCCAGGAATTTCAGTTCCACTGCAGTGGAGGGGAAGGGGATTCCAAAAGTCAGAAACAGGTATATGCCAGGCTCACTTCGGTGTTACTCTATTACTCAGAAAGCTCTCTGGCTCACGTGGCTCTGAAGTGTCTGGTACTGGTTACCACGGCCAATTTTCTACCCGTCAGTCCCCTAAAACTACATGTGAGGAAATACCTGCAGTTAAATTCATATATATGATTCTCATTATACCTCTAATTTGCCCTATAACCTGAAAATTTTATGTGTGAGCTTAAATGAGTCATGAAGAGTTTTCCAGTTCCCCTAATAAAAACAGTGACAGCCAGGAATAAAAACAATTAAAGACAGATTGGTTTCTTTTTTTTTTTTAAAAGCATTCTTACTGAGTTTGATGAAAATGTTTCGCCGTTTGGTGTGCCCAGAGGCTTGTGTAGCCTCCATCCTTGGGAGCTTTTTGGGACCCAGTTGGGTTAAAACCCCGAGCAGCTTGGTCTGACCTTAGAGTTGACCCTGCTTTGGTCGGGAAGTTGGCGCTAGAGACCCCCTGACGTCCCTTCCAAGCTCAATTATCCTACGATTGTGTAAAATTAAGCTACTAAAATACCTGACTTAACTTTATCAGACTAAAAACGGTGCTGAAATGCTTCTGCTTAATAGAATCTGCTCTTCCCTGAAAAGCAGATAGTGCTGTATGTTTTGACGTTTCTTTTTTTTTTTCCCCTCTTTTTAGGTTGGTACACAGGATTTTGCCAGGCGATTTCACGCAACGTATGTTTCTTGGGCTATCGCTTATCTCTTAGGTTTAATCTGCCTCATTCGAGCCTGCTACTGGGGAGCCATTAAAGTCAGTTATCCAGAGCACAGTTTTGCGTAGAGAAATTGTTAGGTTATAGCGGACGAACATCTAGTAATTCTGGATATTACATCTTGGACACTTTTAAAACCTTTCCTGTAAGGATTCCATTCTGTTCAAAGTAGTTTTAAGACTGGGGGTCTCTAAGAACAACTGTTCATTGCACTACATAATATGCAAATAGTTTGTTTTGCTGCTAGATTCCCTAGCTCTGAATACTAAAGCTGTGTTTACATGTTCATAATTCTGTCTTTAGAGGTGTTGAACTTGATTTCAACAGACAGTATTAAGTTTTACATTTCCTTTGTTACGTTAAAATCCGTCTGCCATTTTTCTAGATGATGGGCAAGAATTCAAAAGCAAGAGTGTTTATAAGTGTTTCTACAGCAGCTTCACATTTGTACTTAACGTTTTAACTACAATCATATAAAAGTGGCTTGCTTGACAACCTAAGCAATAAGCATTTTGCTTGAACTGCTTACTGTATCTTTTGCCTAAGATCATAGTGACCTTATTCAGGAAACGGAAGTTACGAGGGTGCTCTGAGGACTGACACTGTCGCGAGAGAGACATTTGTAAACACTGTACGCTTTGAGATATTTTTTTTCAGGTAGAGAGATGCTATTTCGGTAGTCCAATTAAATTTCCATTTATCCAGGATTGGATTTCAGTTAGGATAAATGCTTTCTTTTCAAGGATCCTGGGACTTAGGTGTTTTGGTTTGGTTTGGGTTTTTTTGTTGGTTTTTTTTTTTTTAACTGGCAAATCCTTAAAGCCATGCTCGGATTATGGAACTTAACTCCGGTTATTCGTACAAGTTCCTTTACAGGGTCTAAGGGAAGCATTTCATATGACGTGTTTCACAGTACTTGGGTGTCACGCAGGTGACAATAAGACGGTGATGGGGTTGCCTCTTACTTTCCTCTGATCGTGTCAGATTTTCCCCGTTTGGGAGAGTTAACGCACTGGTCACTGCAAAGGGAGACGCTGTCAATTCACATTAACTGCTGTAATAAGGAAATAAGCAAACTGTTACTTGGACCATTCCATCAAAGTACATCTCGTCAATTTAGCACTGACTTGCTCAGAGAATACGGAAACAGAAAGCTTTTTCTAATGATGTATTCACAAAGGATTGAGGGACCAGTTCTTGCACTGCCCATCTTTATAGTTTTCAACAAGTTTTTGCTAAATTTGGAAGGAATGTCCTGAGTGATTTAGACGACCGTAGTAATTTAGATAATGGGGTCAGATGGGTAAATTAATGTGGATGTTTCAGGGATACATGTAATTTAAATTATCTATGTTCCTGCTAGGACAAAATGGTATTCAGATATGGATTTTGGAGCACAATAAATGTAAATGATCAAACTGTAAATGATCTGTCTTTGTATGATGCTAAATGTATAAAAGCAGTAGCTCAGGATTACAATGTACCTTTTACAAATAAACTAATAAAGAAATAAAGATTATTATTCAAAAATTAATATATTTTGTTGTTTATATAAAAATGCACAAGTGGAAGAACTTCCTAGTTTGATACAGGAGCAACAAAGGGATTGCGCAGCAGAGCTCTGCGTTTTTGCCCAACGGCAGCCTCAGGAACACGAGAGAGCAAGAACAAATGGCTCTTTTCTTGACTTTTTGGGAAGAACGTGGAGGTAAACAAGGGATGTGTTTTGCAAAGCGAACCATTGCAGTTAGTTCTATAAAATGTGAGATGTATCCTGTCGGGACACTTCAACCTCTTCTGGGGACGTAAGAATCGTGGTATTTGAACCATGTAAGAAAATTAATGTTAGAATCAGAAGGGCCTCCATAACGGACCGGAATAGGTCTGACTATTTGTGGAGCAGGCTTGTTTGCAGCCAGTCACCATGGTCCGTGCTGGACTACATCTCAGTCCGTTAAACTTCTCTAAATTTTTGGCTGAGAAGCCCCCAATAACATAGTCCTGCCCTGTGGATACTGATCACTAGAAGAATTTTCAGCTTTTATAATCGTTCATTTCTTTTGCTGACTTTTAATAGTCTCCTCCTTGTATTATCTCTGTGTTAGATGGGGGAAGGAGCTGTTTGCATTCACAGTGAAGGGCTTCTGCGCTTCTCGGATCTTATCTTCCTCCTTCCCACCAAAGAGTTTATATACAAACTGAGTGGTGTTGACTAGGAAAGACTTCAGACCTTAAACTGTGTTTTATTTTTCAATTACAAACCTACTGATGAGTGAGTATTTTACTGGGTTTTGTTTGTACCTGTCATACATGTCGATATGTCGTCTTTTAAAAATAAAGACCAGAGGGTAGTGTTTCTGAAAATTAGATTATCAGATCATCTTTGTCACGAGTATCGTGTCGAAAGAAGCTAGAGGTTTCAAAGCAGCCTGATGATAAGTTCACCATCAAGCGCTTAGAGAAGATGCTGAAGCAACTGTGGAGTCATTGGTGGTTATTGCTGAGAGGGATGATGAGCAATATTTGCTTTTCCCTGGTCTTTCAAACAGCGTATGTCTTTACAAATAGAGGGAAGGCCAGGGCTGCAGCTTAATGCCGAGCGTTAGAAAATGCCTGTAACTAACGATGAGGACTCGAATAATAAATAGCTGAGTAGCAGGGAGATGATTTGTCATGTTAGATCAATCTAACTGCCTTTTCTGATGGCAAAAATTCTGCACTGAATGCAAAATGCCCTCTAAAAATACCTGTGAGATGTTCTTCCAAGCAAGCTTGAGAAACGCATCAGTGAAATTATTCAAAGATAGTGATTATCAAATGGGGAGGATGTGGCAATACATGCCAGCTATTTGAAAAAAAATTAATACTTTATTAATGTTAGTGTGCCGTTTACTTCATCTATTTAATCACACCTAGCTGATAGACACTGGGAGCGAGCTGAGTGACTGGATTAACGTAACTCATCCTGTTTTCTGACTTCTTTATTGTGTGTGATTCTCATTTACAAAGCCTTTCAAAAAAAATTGTTGTTGAGAACTAGATCAGTGTCGGAGGGGTAAGTAGCACTTAACTACTTGGAATAGAAAATTCTAATCTCTCAGTATATTCAGTCCCCCCTCATACCAAAGATTATTTTCTTTACAGGGGAGTTCCAAACCACCTTTGTCTCAGCCGTGTCGGACTGACTCGTCCCCACTGCTCAGCCTTCCAGGTGGGTCCATGGACAGCCGAGCTGTGCTCCCGGGGGAGCGCTGGGGACGGCACTGTACACCCACCCCTGCAGGGCTGGGGGGAGCCTGCTGGAAAATCACTTTCAAAGCACCTCCCTAATTCAGATTTCTTCCAGCGATTCTGATCGGTACAGTCCGAGCGCAGCAGACTGCGTGAAGGTGAAGGAACAAAAGGCTGGAGGTCATGAAGGAAAAGGGAGAGAGAAACTTAATCCGATTTAAGTTATTTGCAAGATTTTGCTATGGCTGTTTGAGCCAACAAGAGAAGAATATCGAGGCTCGGTTTCCTACAGCTTTAACCACAAAAGGAGCTTTTATTTTAGAACAATAAAGCTACTTGTTAGCCTGATTATCCAGCAACTCATCACGTTACACTTCACTGGATTCTGAAGAAGTCTACAAGGGAGGTACCCCGTATCACTTTCTCTGCTTTTCTACTCATCTGTAGGCACTCGGCTGCTTTTTGGGGAAAAAATAAAATAATAGGGACATAGAGCTCAAGAGATTTTGGATCTGGATCTGTACAGCTGCTTTTATTGTTCCTTTCTAACAGATTATCAGCAAGAAGCGTGTTCAGCTAAATCTTACGAACAAAAGTAACAGATACGACAGAGTATGGATTGGAAGCTGCTGATCCAGGTGACAAGTTGCATGCCACGGCAACGACTTAGTAAAATGATTATCAAATGGGTTTATGAACACTTCTTATTATAAATAATGGCTAAAGGATAAAACCGGATGAGACGCATGGGGGTCATAAGGAGAGTTGCAGATTACGATTTTATCCAGTAACAGTGGATCTTGTCATGAAAAACCAACACTTTATTTCAAAGTGAATTTACTACGAGCTCTTTTGCATAGCTTTGTATCAATTTGTAATGGCATGTTTATAGTTCCAGCTCGCTTAAATTCAAGCGTGTTGCTGAGTGTTTAAAAAAACATAGAATAGAGGTTTTCTAACCTCTAACTGAGGTTAGAAAAACACCTCTGGGGGCACGCTGCTTATTTCGCTTGCAGTACTTCCTAGGGAAAACGATGTGGCTGATGAAATTTCAAGACTGATTTGAGTTAAACTGTGTGAGAAGGAAGTTGCTAGCGGGCTCGTGGGGCAATGACTTACAGCATATTACCTTCGCTGAAAGGTCGGATTGAATTTCTAGTATTTCCAAAAGACGATCTTTAAACTTTCACCGTTAGTTAATTAAGTCTCTTACCTGTGTATGATACATCTTTCTTGTCGTACTTTCAATTTGTTAAAAAATTAGCATAGTTGCCTAAATAAGAAATAGGTAGAGAATTTGATTTTTGTATTATTTGCCTCCAAAATTTTGCTGATGTAGTGTTATTGGAGTATTTTGGGTCCTCTCTATTTTTGTAATGTGGTTATCATATTGTTCTTTGGACGTTTTTAATTTTGTATCTGTAACTGACACTACTGTGTGTAGTACCTGCCAGTTCCTCAAGTTAAACTTTTGAAACACTTTGAATTCTTTCCTATTTAAGGCAAGAATTGAACATAATTTCTAACCGTTTGGGAGAGACAGAACCTAAAGCGCTTTGAAGAAACGAATCTTTAACACAGGATTTCTACTGAACATCAATTTGAGAGGGATAACACACCTCCCGAGAAGCTCTGCACCCCGAGCAGGCTGCGTGGCAAGGAACCCCCCGAACTCTGCAGATGAGCCAGCGCAGAGGACACAGGTTTCCACAGGAGCTCTCTGGCTGTATGTCCTGTCACCCCAGGAGTCTCCCCTTCTCAAAGATCAGCCTGAATTTCTAGTATTTCCAAAGGAACATCTTTAAACTTTCATTGTTACTTAATGAAGTCTCTTACCCGTGTACAATGCATCTTTCTTGTCATACTGTTTGTTAAAAAATTGAAAAAAATCGATCTTTCCGTGAAAGTAATATGCTTCTCAAATCTGAATTTCATAAACTGGCATTCTCTGATTATTGGTTTTTTTCATCAAATATTACTCGGCTTGCTCTAATCAGTGCTGAAGAGGGCTGAAAGAGCCTACAGGGCTATTTGTAGTTTGCGTACCTTTCTTATTTAGGAGTAAGAAAACAGTACTGTACACTCCTTTTAACGTAAATGCACACTATTGTTATTTTGATGGAAAGGTAAATGAACTAGAAAGTGTGCTTTAAAAGATATTTAACTTGCCCAACGTTTCCATTCTCTGAACTTTAATTGTCTCTTATTTCTGTTTTGATGCTTCTAATGTCAACCATCTCAAGTGTCTCTGGTATATTTTCTGTGCAGTTTCAGTTTAAATAATACTGGTTGTCCAGGAATAAGAGCAAGGGGAAAAAAATGTTTATTTGTTTATGCTTAAATAAACCCACATAGCCAGAAAATTCCAGCTCTCCCTGCCCCGTGCTTTGGAGCAGTTTGGCAGGCTCGGCTGGCATTATGTCAGGCGTGGCCTCAACTTTCCTGTGAAAATGAGCTGAAATATGGCTGAGTTACGAGACTTAGAAAGATTTCACCTCTGTGTGCTCAATAGATGTTTGTTAGAAGTAGCTAAAAATCTCAGAACATCTGTTTTAGTACTGGATACGTGTTTCCTCTGAACTGGTCAAATTGGTACCTTCATTCTGGAGGTGCAGGAAATAAACATGGTTTGTCCGTAACTCCTTCTACTAAACCTGCAAGAAGAGAAGGACTCTCTCCTCCAGCACTGCGGACCACCTCGTTGGCAACTGGGCAACATGAAGGAAGTTAAAAAAAAAAAAGTAAGGAGGAGTTTCAGGATGAAGAAGAAGGCTAGAGGGGGGCAGTGATACAAAACGGAGGCAGAGAACACGACCTGTGAGAGTCAGACCAAGGAACAGGAACAGAGGAAATCACACCATGGAAAGTGAGGAAGAAACTCCTAATGATTTCTTAACAATGTTAAATTCTATTTAAACCAACCTTTATATACAGACTGCTATGGGGTTTTTTTTGCATGGTATGCCTTTTGGCATCCTACCTAGTCCACAAAGGGCTGCAGCACATCCCTGAGAAGAGGCTTCTAGTACTGCTGATCGTTATCCACCTGACTTCACGGCAAAAGGATGAGAATGGAGGGAACCTGGGCTACGAGCTGGTCTTCTGGGCTTTTTAAGGCTGCCACTGTCTGCATCAGTCTATCCTGTATCAGGTAATGGGATCTGGAAGACCTGTAGAAGCAAGATATTCCCCTCTGAGATGAAAAGCACACTTGTGATCCCCTCAAGCTGCCTCCATCAGTGCTGTCTCGTGTGACAGTGGGACCTTGGAGTCCCTGGCAGAAATACGCTGGGATATCCTGCATGCCCCAGGAAAAGGAGGCGGCAACATAAACTTTAGAATTAAATCCACCCCCTCAAGAGTAAAAACAACTAAGAAACAAGAACTACAAAGGCAATCTTAATGTTTTTTGAATGATAAATGAGTAAATGTCACTTACAAAGCTGTCGTATTTAATCTTATATTTAGATTGGCTGAACAGGACACTAGGAAGCTAGTGGAGCTAAGCCAAATTGTTAAAAATGCATGCACAGTACAAAACAAACACAATAATCGGAGGCTGCTACAAACAAACAGCTTAGGTTTTGCTCAGAAATCTGGCTGCAAAAAACAAAAAAAGGTTTCTCATCATCTTTACATATTAATCTCTTCCGTTTGTGTGCAGCTGGCCTCTTGGCTGGCCCCGAGAAAGGTGAAAGGCTGCAAACATCACTGGGTACCTGCTGTCTCGTATGGGGCTAACACGAGAACTGTCCCCAAATTCATGGATTTCATTCTGATTAGAAAAAACACTAGAGCGGTCTCATTTACGTAGTGCTGACCAGAACAGCTGCTGTAGGTTTCCTGAAAAATCGTTAGAATCTGCATTTCTATTCAAAATACTTCCAGTTTTGTTTAAAATGCCCTGTCGCCGGTATCAGAGGTGACAGGCAATGGCCTTCACTGCCTGCTGGGCTCGCAGCAAATCGACCCCTTTTGTGACTGTTAACAGTGAAAAGAAGACACAACCTTACAGACAGGTTTTGCTTTCCAAATTTGGAAAACATAACGTAGCAGGTATTACTGATAATAAAACCTCAGATGCACAAACATACTGTAATTTACTTTGCAAAGGCAGAAACGATGCACTTCTGGTATTTCACCTATGGCAGGAAGCTTAACAAGAATGCTTTTTCCAGATTACCAAAGTTTGAGTGAGAATAAACCTTTTTCCTTCGTATCTTTGTTTAAAAGTAAAAAGCAGAAAACGTAACCTGTAATATAGTGATTTTAAACCGATGTCATTAAACCAGAACAGAAACACTCAGCAGCCCTTCTGTTTCAATTTAGTTTAAAACCAAAATTCAGCGCTAATAGCTTGGAAAAAAATTAGGGTTTTTTTTCTTTAGAAAAGCTTGGGATATATCTAATTTTGAGAGACAGTTAAGTGAAAGCTTTCCATAGTTTCCTACCTGATGAGTTATAGGAAGAATATTATTGCCTCCTCTTGTTCAGGCTTTGTCAAACAAACAACTGAATTTTCCTCTGCTTTTAGCCTTCAGAAGACCGAGCAGGTCAAGAGCGTGGAGAACTCAATGTCACGCTTCACTGCAGGTGGGAACAGCAGTGTGCCTGTCACGCACAGACCGCGTGGCGCTGCGGCTGGTGGGAGACTGCCCTTCTCTACACCAGGCAAGTAGCCCGGCTGTGACAGTAGCCGGCCGTTAGCACAGCGACAGGAGCAAGAATTCCTGGCATCGTCAGAAAAAACAGCATTACCATAGCACAATTTATAATCTCGTGATGCCCAAACCAGCTCCTGTATTTTTAATACAGCATTAAGTGTATCGGACTGTTGCTAATACTGATTTGATTTCTGAGAGTAGGCAGAGGAAGAAGAAAATGGTGAAATTTACAATTTAAATGTTTATATTTGTGAAATTTAATTTACTTCCCTACTAGGATTATCTCCTTTTAGTTTCACACTTGTAAGCACAGGCTGGCTGAGCTAGGAAGCTTGAACGGAATTTTCAAGTAACAGCAGATCCTAATCTTGGCTTGAAGGAAAGCCTTGGTGTGAGCTGATTTAATGAGATATTTATTTGAGCTGAATGAACCCTAAGTTTCCTATTTCATTATTATTTATGGAATCTCTGTCGTTCTTCCACATCTATAATCTTTCTAAATCGATGAAGAATACACACTGTAATGAATAGAACTATTTCTAACTCTTTGACTAGAATGATAGAACATTTTCTGTTTAGTACCACTACCTGTAATGCAGTTTAAATGATGGCCATATTGCTAACTTTGCTTGAACTCAAGACATCAAAAGTTAGGATTTATTTATCCTGCAAGAAATGGTATTGCTGATAAGAGACCGACTGATACCACTGGAGTCCTTGGAAGTTGCTTTCCAGGAGCAAGATCAAACCGAACAAGAAATTCCTGACCCAGGGCAGCTTAATGTTCAGAACGGGGCACCGACCGCCGTGATTAACTTTCAAAATACGTGTACGTACCCCTGGCTGGAGGGGGAGGGTCCCGCAGCTCAGGTGATGATTTCTCATTGAACCCCATATCCTCGGGAGAGACTTCTTCGAAGAATAGCTGGGAAGACTCCCTTCATATTCGCATCTTCCAAAATGCTTTGGTGCTTAATGGATTAAAAAAATAAATAAATATGAAAATAGGTTGTATTTGTTGATTAGATGGCAATTAATATGCTATTAGACTATTCCAGAAAAGCTCAGGTTTCTCATAAACCTTGGTTTTAATTGGCAGCAGCAGTTAAAAGACAGCATGGAAAACAAAATACTTGCCTAAAAATCTTTTTTATATTTAAAACTTTTACAAAAAATGCCTATTTTTTGTGCTACCTCTTACACGAACAGAGACTTTCTTTTCGTAAATTCCTTTCACCACACTTCTGTGATAATACATTAAGTCTAGATTAAAACTCTTTGTAAAAATATTTATCCCAAAGCATTTATTTTTAAACTTGTAATATAAGCTGTGGTAGAATAATATAAACAGGGAGATACGACATACTGGTATACATTTGTTCCAGACCAAGGCCAAGGCATATTATGACTCCAATACGTTAAAAGGCCTAGAAAATAAGGTTTATAAATGAAAACAAAGGAATATCTGTTAACTACCTTGTGAGACCAAATGCCTCTGTAAGCATAAGCTCAGAGAAGAGACTGATTAACAAACAGTATTTTCTACTTAGAAATAAGAACTTGACGTGATTTTTTTTGATGTTTCCTTTTTTTAGTATGGTGAATCGAAAATCCTTTCGTTTTTGCCAGTTAGGGAGCCACATTCTGTGCTTACTCTCAATGTCAAAGATGTCACCTGTTCATTTTGCAGGCAGCGAGTCTCTTTTCCCAATTCATATACTAAACAAGAGACTTCTCCATATTAGAAAAATCAAATTAGTTTTGGTTCCTGTGGTGACTGTATGACTTCAGTTCCACAATAGGGTTTCTAGGCACTATTTTTGCTTTTGTGTGTTTTTTAAAAATTAATTTTATGTTGGTAACAATTCGTTTGTTCCTGGCCTGCTCTTTTTTCTCCCTTGCTGTTTGGTGACCTTTCCTTTTTCCTGCCTTTGCCAGCGTTTAAGAGGCACACGGTAAATTACGAGGTAAGATCCAGAGCATCTGGGGAAGAAAAACAACCCTCTTGGCCAGAAGAACCTGCTGTCCCAAGTTACGTGAACAGCTGAAATGCGATGGGTCCACTGGTAGAATGCAGTGGCAAGCTGAGATAGATACCTGACAGTAAGTAAACTGGGAGTGTACTGGAGCATACACTGGACAGTTTCTGGCTTCGGTTAGCAGGGTAATCTCCAGCAGGCAATGCCAAGCCAAGCCCCACAACGCATTAACTCTCCCTTGGTGCACCCCTGTGCAAGTCTTCACTTGCAGAGCAGTCCTGCTTCTGGTTTCTACAGCAGGAGTCCCTGCTCGGGCAGGAGCCGTTACTAACTCCATCAAACTGCTATTTCTGGCAGAGGAAAGGCAGCCGCTAAGTGGATAGACTAAACCTCCAGTGCGAGACCTCACTGTTCCTCTGAACTGCTACTTCTCAGATCACTTCTGCAGCGTCTTGGCTCTCCGGTGCTCATTTGCACAGCAAGAAATCACAGTTCCACGCAGTGGAATGATGTTCTTACGTTTTCACTGCCTTCAGCAGCACACACAGCAGCCAGCTGACCCCTCTCCTGTGGGTAGGCATATGCTCCAGGCTCCATTTCAGGACAAGACTAAGGCTCGTCCCCTGCCTCTAATTAGGGCCGCTTCAGGGGGAACGGGAAGCATGATCTGCAAAGAAGCTGCACTGGTTCTCCCTCTCCTTTTCCACCACGAGAAGGTCTGCTGGACATCACATGAAGCAGCAGCTGTCCTGCAGTATACGTACAGGTGCAAAGAAAGGGCTGGAAAGCACATTTGCTGCAAAAAGCTTTTAAAACCCTGATTATGATATGATATGATATGATATATGATATGATATGATATCTTCCCAGAGAAGAACACAGAAATGGAGGCAACTCAGTACACAAAACAGAAAGCTCAATAAGCACTGAAGTTAATACTGACTGCTGTCTTGGAACTTCATCGTTACAAGCTGTTAGATATACACTACCACCTAGAAGAACAGTGAACTGACTTAAGACAGACACAAACTTAAAAGCTCTAGAATTATTAATATCTCTCTGAGTAAATTCAAGTTTAAACAGCAATGTAAGTAAGAAACTCTATTCCGATTCCTTATAAATCAGCCACACCTTGCATTTAGAAAAAGCTGAACAAGGTCAGAATGATTCCATTCTAACACGTGTAATTTGCATCTAAGAATTTTACAATAACGTATTTCAAAGTGACAAAGCCAATGTCAAACTATGGCAATGGATTAATTTGCAAAGGATCATTAATTTTCAATTAGGTCATAGGTATGTACACACATCTGAACACATAACAGTGTTATTATCTTGCAAACATATTTCCTATTTGGCATGTTATGGAAAATTGTCAACAATTTTGATAATAATTTTTTCCCACAGCTGTGACATAAACAGATTATTATCTCAATCCAGAGAAGCATGAATGCATAGTTTTAATGTGTGTAATTTTTATAATCACTGCTCTTTTACAGAGCTAATATGTGTTTCCTTATGTCACGTTCCAAACTTTGGTCTTTTTTTTCCCCATTATGCTCTTAGTCCTGACTTTTCTACCCTCGTTTTACCATATCCTTATTTATCAGTACAGGTTTTTGTGGCACTTCCTGAATCACCCTTTATTTCATCTGAATCTATAGGTAGCAATGTCTTAGTCATAAGACACTACATATACTCCTGGTATTAAAGCTATGACAACCACCTCAGTCAGCGTAAGAACTAAATCCAATCCCCATGACTGAAATACTGGAAAGCAAAACTCTGCATTCTATTGGAGCAAGGGCTGACTTCTCTTGAAAGTTTCTTTTCAGGTTCAGAGACTAACTCCAGAATATAGGATTTTTAGGCCTTTTAACTCAGCTATGATAGATACATCAGATGTAAGAATTCAGAGTAAAGGAATCTATACAAACTGCAGGTGATATTCTGGCCCAAACTCAGAAAAAAATGCAAAGCCTGCACTAAATTCATTAAGCCGTGATTTCACAATCCTGTTCTCCCAAAGCAAATTAAACTCTTCCAAGATATTATTATCAACTATTAAATGTGTCTCTTTTCCTGTACACATACAAAAACACAGAAGAGAAATATACATATGTATTTAAATCTGTCTATTACTACGTGTATGTATACATAGATTATAAAACTTTGTTGTTCTGGATAATGATAGATGTGGATGGATTTTTATTGATTGATTCATGCAGGCCCACAACTCTTTCTTACCTTCTTATGCTTTTGTTAATACAAACAAAATAAGCAAACAGCAGAGATCTTGATACTCTCTGACATCTTCCTTCATATACAAAGTTAGTTCAGCAAGCCGTTAGCTGCAATCTAGCAGCTTTCCTTCTCTTCTCTCTTTCCTTCCAACTCCCCCATGGCATCTTCTTCCACTATGCAATGCAGTCACAGCAAAATAAAGCTCTGCATCTGAGGTGTGCACTCCACGTTGAAGTTCCTCCAACAGCGGCACAGCTTAGCCTACCAAAACCCAAGAGGGCAACTCCGAGAAGCAGGTCCAGGCAGTAAGAGCAGATCCTGCTACCTGGGCAAAACCCCAGTGACATAACAGAGCCTACAGGTTCCATGGGAATTTCTGCCTTTCAGTCCTCCTGGCAGTAGCTTCTGAAATCCCCTTTGAGAAGAAGGACGTGCAGGTGGTTTTTCAGAGCCTACAAACTAAGGTTAGTTGAAATGTTGTTGTTCGGTGTTTGCAGTTATTGAGAATATTCGGTCCATGCATCCTGAACGCACCATTCGGTTTAGGTGCAGTAATTAACCTTTGAATTCAGTACTGCCATCTTTCAGTGATGAGAGACCAGCAAGGCAGTCCTCCTCCAGAATAATGAATGCTTAATTTTTATATGTTTTTTATATACTTATTGATGAGATTCATTTTATTTGCCATTCGGCAATGTTTTGGTACTCGTATGGTGCCTTTGATCCTTGTCAAGATTTTTCTCCATGCTCACAGAAGGCAGAAATTTTGAAGAAAAATGATGACAATCTAATTAATGATCCCAGAAAATTAATTTTAAACGAAAATACAAAATCCCTCTCCTAACAGAAAAATGCCAGTTACACTTGGGAAGCACAAAATACAGCAATGGCTTCCCGCTTTTAATTCAACAGTTTCTCTAGTCAAAAAGAAGATTAACACTCATGATTAATTTTCTGAATTCTCAAATCTGTTGAAAAACCAGGATCAATACAGTAAATAGTTCAACTCCAAGAACAGGCAGGGGGTAAAAAACCTTTTGCATACTTTCCAGGCACTGCTGCCAGGGGACTAGTCACTAGTTTAGCTGAAGTAGCCACTTCTCAAACATACAACTGAAATATCCTGTGTGCACACATAAACATTTACACGTACATTCTTGTCTCTCAGTGTTTGTTCTATTGACTGACTAATAAAGCAGACAACACTGGAAATAATGCATTTTGCTTTGTGATGAAAAGACTTTGAAAGTGGCTCTAGGAAAAAAAAAAAGTCTCCCAAAAAAGTACAGCTACATAAATCACAATTACATATGCAAATAGGCTGATTACATTTGGCTGCACAACTGAATGACAAATTACACTGAAAACGGCTTTTTAAACTTGCAACTACAAGTCTGCCCCCAGGCTGACCCAAGAGTCCTTTCATTTCAGCACAAAGCCATTACTTAGCTATTAAGTGCCATCCATTACAAAACTAGAATCATGTGCAATTACAATTACACGCTCATTTGGATGTGCAATTGCTCATTTTTACATGTGCAATATTGATATTGTCTTTTCATAAATGTTTTATGCTTCCTGAACCGTATCTAGTAAAGGGAGTAAGTGTGACTGTGTGGCTTTCTGCAGCCTACAGCCTTCAGGAGCACAAGCAATATGGTAAAAAAAAAAAAAAAGAGGAAATAATCTAATTAGTTCCCAATTAGAAAAAAGCCGGTTGGTTTTGGGGTGTTTTTTTTCTACATAAATGCATTTTGTTCACATAGCAATAAAGTCTGTAATACTTATATCTTGCTATAGATAATAAATCTCTCTTGGCTAGACCTGTCATCAGCTCTTTAAATTAATTATTGCTTATTACATATTTGAGAGAACACTAGACTATCATCAAGTAATGTAAGAACATAAACACCACCAAATGAAGTTGGAATTTCCAGGAGGCTGATTACCAGCACCATGCAAACTGGAAGACAATTGATAAGGTAGAAAAAAGCCTTAGCGTATGTTTTCATTTCCCACCATCGGAAGCAGGATTCCCTCTAGGCACAAGCAAAGTTGCTTAAGGCAGCAGGTTGCTGGGATCTGTGAAATGGCTGCGGTCCAGCGCTCCCTCTGCCTAAGCCAGACTGCAGGAAAGCTGGCCTCACTGCTGCCGCTGGTATTGCCAACTCATGGGGGGCAGCGTGTGAGGCGATAACTATTCCTGCTGGGACAGTCAGTGCCTCAAAAACCAGCCATTACCAGCCCTAATATTCCCATCTTCCCAGCAGGCCCGGGAGCAACAAGCTTACAAAGTACCTGGCACACTCCGTTTCTTTCCTTTCCTATTTCTGCTCCTGCCCTTTCTTCTTCCCTGATATATTAAAAGCAGCTTCCCCGTCTACAGCCCCTATGAAATATACAAGCCAGGTTTTTTCACTGCCTAATTCGTCCTTAGCATATTTAAATGTGCAAAAATACTGGAAGGATATGTAATTCTACATATGTGATACCATTTCGATATGCCAACCCCAAAGGGCGGTGTCGATCTTGTGTAAATCTGGTTTGCGACACCTTGGCACGTGTCTTTCAAAAACCACAACAGCCCCGTGGAAAAATATACCTTTATCTCGGGTGCCCCATTGACTTTCCTGTCAGTAACTGATCTGGAATAACAGCGGGCATTTAATATTTATTATGTGCACTTACATATTAATAATTGATAATTAGCGCTGATTTAGCTAAGGGAAGTGGTTGACATGAGGAGGGGAGTAACTGTTTTACATGATAATCTTGCGAGAATTGATGGTGCGTCAGAACAGAGCAGAAACTAATCTGAGCAGAAACTAATTCACTTAGAAGAAATTACTTCAAACCAGACTTCAGATGGCAGCAATTGGGTTAGCGGGTATGCAGAGGTACTGCATCAGCGTCTGCAAAAAGAAATGCGATGGCACACCGTGCACCATCAGTCCAGGAAGCTAACTGGATGATGGTACGTTACCAGAGAAGACTATAGGGGCATGACATCTATATATTAGTCTCTACTTCAGGGACAGTATTCAACTCTGCACACCTGACTTATGAAAAATAACATTCAGAGGCTGCAGCAAAGAACGGCAATGCTTGGTGGAACAAAAATGTCTTTAGGTGAAACAAACCAGGACTGTACATCTTAACACTGGATATTAATAATTGAATGCCTATTATTTACGCACTTGCTGTTTACATAGATGAGTTACATGATGTTACCCACCTATCCTGAACCTCTGGAGTCAGACTTCACAGGTGCTATGAAACATTAAAAAAAAACAAACAAGCAAATAAACAACAACAAAGAACCAAACAAAAACCAACCAACCAACCAAAAACCCCCAGAAGTTAAAGGATTTTTCGTTAACTTTGTGTACTATAGTAGCTGACTACCTGGAATTGACATCAGGGAATTTTAGTCTGCCCCTCTGGGAGTTAGCAGGGCGTATCCATTGTTACTTTTGCTTGCATGTTGTAAGAAAAAATACATTTATATTTCCAAAACATGCAGGATGCCATCATTTACATACACGAAAAGCCAGTGGCTATCCTCTGGTCTGTCGTACCTGTGTAACTGGTCGGCGCAACTGGGCGGGCTGGCAAGGGCTGTTTTCTGGTTCACAAACCACACTTGGCACCTTCCCCAGGCCTGTGGATTTTCCTTTTCTTCCTGGATGAGTCTGGCTGTGGAGATCTCACACCTGTGTTCAAAAGTCACTTACTTTACTTCCACTGTAAGGCGCTGATCAAACAGGACACCATTTTGTGGGACGAAGCTCTACGGATAAAAGGGACTTCATCTTTGAGAGAGCGGGGAAATCTCATTAAGCAACAACTTTAGGGAGGAATAGTATGTGGGAAGGTGCTTTGTGTTCAGCCAGTAAATCACCCAGCTACAAGCCAAGTCCTAAACTGCACTTTTTACGGACACGGTAGGCAGAAATTGGGATCAGAAATCCCTCTCGGGGTGCCTCAGAAATTGGGATGAGAAATCCCCCTCAGGGTGCCTCAGAGTAAGAGCACAAGCCATGCTGACCCTACCTCACACACACCCCAGGTTTCCTGCCGTTTCCATGCTGGTGGTGGTCTAGCTGCTATAAGCTAACATAGAATTTAAAAAAAAAAACCAACAAAAAACCAAAAAAGAATTTAAAAAATTAAAAAATACACACAAAAAAACCCCACTTTGCAAAAAACCGCACAAACCCCACCCCATAACCACAAAGCACTCAGCAAACAGAAATGGCAAAACTTCGAGGGCGAGTGGGAAGAAGAAATCAGCTAAAGCTTACTTTACAAACGACCCCACCTTTATTTCCAGCCTCCCTCAGCCCAGACAGACGAGGGAGCTGGCGGTAGCGCCTCACTTCGCCTTCCCCTCCCGCCTCGGCAGGGCCGGCAAAAACCCACCCGGGCCCTCGTCGGGCACCCCCGAAGGGTGAAGTCTACACCCCTTCGCCACAAGGCGAAGCGGGAGGAGGAGCAGCCCCGCTGAGGGACGCCCCGACGGCCACAAGCCCCCGCCCCTTGGCGGCGCGACCGTTAAACGGCCGTCGGCACGCGGCTGAGGCCAGCGC
>VXAK01021378.1:188297-243342 GCA_013399435.1 Arenaria interpres | reverse complement strand
AAAAAAAAAAAAAAGCCAAAAAAAAGAAAAGGAAGCACTATTTCTTGTTTATAGGCTAACATAATAGGAATTTTTTTTTGTTAGTGTTTCAAATGCATCCTAAGAGAAATTTGTGCCTATGACTCCTAGTTGCTGTGTTACTGAACTGGCTGCGACGTTGAACTGCACCGTAATCGATGGCTGAAGAGAAACCCACATTTCTGGTCTGCCCTCGCTGCGCTCGGTGTTTGCTGTCCACAAGAAACGTGGATCTTTTTACCACCCGGATGCCGGTCTTAGACCCCGTAGCGTTCACTCCGTGTGTGGCTTTCCCTCTTCTTGCAGGACTTTTTTTTCCCTGGGGGAGTTCAGTGTTTTTCGCCGCTTAACTGTTGTTGAATTATTCGTAGAAACTTGCGGAAATTCGAACAGTTCTGACTGTTAAAAAAGAAAAAGCTGCTGTTACAATGTTGTACATTTGCATGTAAAGTTGAAATGTGATTATATTGTATTCCCTTTCTACCTGTAAATTCCCTAAATTAAAATGGGAATTTGGCAAATGCAATCCACTTTTTCAGTAAAAGAGATTGTCGCACAATAAAATAAAAATACTGCCTCGTGCTGAGGTATTTTAATAGCATCAGCGGAAGACTGCAGGATGAGATGTGGGAATAAAATGCGCTGCTTTCCAAAAGCCTTCTGCATTTCTTATTGTCGCTACTCCGGGGTGCTCATTTTGGGTTCATTTATAGTTATTCTTGTGCCTTTATACCGTCCAAGTTTCCTCAGCGTGTGATCGCGCGCTATAAATACTGTCGTGGACGGAGGGGCTGAGGGGAGACAAAGGGACACAAGGACCTGAAGTGGCCGAGTCCTCTGTACGGCTGGAAGCGTCTGTGGTTCTTCTCAGCAGTGAGTTACTTTGGTTACTTACTCAAGCTGATTTGGTGTCACTAATGTGACCGCTGTAGTTTTAGAACACTTAAAAACAAGACGCTGCTCCTTATTGATAGTTGTATAATATAACCGTTGCATTATTAAAGGACTTGATACGGATTTTATTTGTATTACCAGCTGTGCCACTTGGCAACCCTGGGAGGTGACTTAAATGTTCATTTTTACCAGTTTGCTCCGGGTGAAAGGTGTGTAACGTGCCCCTGGTTGTGCCAGGCGCTGGGGCTGGTGATTAGTGCAGAATTCCTCCCCCAGCGCCACACAAAGGTGCCTGCAGGAGGGTTTTCGTTCCAGGATAATGAATGAACCTGCTGCACAACGACTGCTTTGAGAATCAACATTCGTTTCAGTGACAACGCGCCCTCGAGTAGCACCTGCTCGGCCACGGCTAACACACGCACGCACACGCGCTCGCACGCACACCAGTACACACGCACGGGGAAGATGAAAGCCAGACTGTCTTTTTTTTTAAGAAAACAGATTCTTTTCTCAACGGGACTAGAGGGAGGCCGGAGCGTTTGGAGGGAGGGAGGGTTAAAATTTCTAAGGATAAGGAAAAAATTTGCGTGCGTCACCGACAACCTGAGCGTGCATTTACCATCACTTCCAGAAGGGAAAATGAACATCAGCCTATAAAAAAAACCAAAAAAAACACAGGTGAGAGTGAAAGAAATTTTACAGCTTATTAAGCAACACTCCACAGCCCTGTGTATGTCCAGGGGCAGTTTATTGCCGATGCTTAACAGCCTCCTGTAATTGGATTACGGCTGTTTGCTGCAGGCGGAGGCTTGGGTAGGCAGAAAGGTGCAAACCCTTCAGCTCCGGTCTCTAAATTAACATTTCAACGTCTTGCCGCTTGCCCTGGGTAAGGTTTAACACCACAGATTCCCCTCTCCTTCCCCTCTGCCTGCGTCCCCTATAATTTCACGTATGGCTTTGAGGTTTCTTCTGTGCTTTCATTAACCTGAAGGCTCCAAGTGCGGTGGGGGCGATCGACCCTGCCTCTCAATTAGCGGCTACGTTCACGCCTCAGTAGCTTGCTGGAGGTCATCAGGAAGCTTTTCACTTCAACCTCTCTCCCGTCCTCCTTTTCTCTTCCTTTATTCCTGCTGTATTTCCCAAATCTTGTTTCCAGTCTCCTCTGTAGAGCACTCACCACAGAGGCTTCTGCCGTATTACTATTATTTTAATATATTCTTTTTCTAGAAGGGCAGGGAGGGGATGGAGCAGCCGGACGGTGTGTGACCAGATTGCTCCTTGCTACCTTTGGGCATGTTTCCTCACACCAGCTCCCGATATAGCTCAGCCGTGGCTGCCTACCAGCTCCTTGTGGAGCCGGTCCAGGGCTGTGCACCAGTATCCTGGGGAACTGGGACAGGGCTGCGCACCAGTATCCTGCGTTTGAATAGGGGAGAGAGAGAGAGAGACTGTGCCTGAGATGAAAGGGGGGTCGGTCTCTTCTCCCAAGTCCCAGGCGATGGGGCGAGAGGAAATGGCCTCAAGTTGCACCAGGGGAGGTTCAGATTGGATATTAGGAGAAATTTTACACTGAAAGGGTTATTAAGCCTTGGAATGGGCTGCCCAGGGAAGTGGTTGAGGCACCATCCCTGGAGGGATTTAATGACGGATTGACATGGTGCTTAGTGACATGGGTTAGTGATGTTTCAAAACTGCTCAACTGTTTTTTGGTTTTGTTTTGTGTTTTTATTAATAACAGTTAAGCGTGAGCAGAACGGTCTGTAATACCTGGTCATGTCCTGGGGTGCCTTCGACTCTTCTGAACCACTTGACGCTTGCAGGGGCTCAATGAAACCAGGGCTAATCACGCTGTGTCCAGCTCTGTCACCCAGCACAACCAGCACGGTTTCTTTTTTCCATTTGGACAATCTAATTAACAGTAATTAAGTGGACTTATATACTCATAAAGGCCTTTTGTAGAATGAGCTGCTCCAAGTATTTAAGACTGCAGTTCAGGAAAGATATTAAGCAATAGCCAGCAACCAAATAACGGTCTTGGTTTTATGTGTGCATGTCAAATGAAATTTGTCCCCTCTGGTTTATCGTATTTTCCTTTAAGAACTGGCTTTTTGACAGAAGCTTTTGCAGGAGGAGTCCGGGTTATTTGCTGCCCAAGCTTTAGACTTTCCCCAGCTTTATCCACTTCGGTGCCTTTCCTCAAAACATGCAAATTTTGGTCTTGACTGAGCTTTGGTGTTGATTTGGCACCGTTTTTTTGGGTTTTTTTTTCTCTCTTTCTGCCAACTTCAGCTCTGCCTGTCCCCCTGTGGCTGGTCAGGTAGGGCACAGTGTGGTCCAGGGCCTGGCACGCACCCTGTGAGTCCTCGTCAGGGAAATCAAAGCAGCAGCCAGCAGACAAAAAGCACCAGATCCCACTCTCCTGGGCAAAGCCAAGGACACGCTGTTCTGTGATACTGATTTATAGTGATTTATACTCATCATGAGCAAGCACAGTGAGTAAGGCCTTCAGAGCCAAGGAAGCTTCACCGCAACCCTGCGTTTAAAGCATGGGTTGAAACACCGAGATTATTTCTCGGTGGGGCTCCCCTCGGTGCATCGTATAGATCGAACGGGCTGGCACGTAAATTGGCAAACTTTGAAGACTCGGGCTGCTGTGTGAAGGCAGATTCCTAGGTGGCAACATAGAGCAGTCACTGCAACACCTCCCCGGTTGCCATCACCGATGCTCTCATTCAGTAATCCACACCTCTGTACTGAAACATTTAAGCATATGTTTGTTTTGTGCCTTGACAGAGCCTTCATTCAGTAGGACAAGAAGCTAAATGAAAGCATTTTCCCACATTAGGGGCTCAAGAGGGGCTGGTGTTTCACCTCCCCAACGCAAGGAGAGGGTTAGAAGTGGGTTTGGGGATTCATTCTCTATTTGTGCTTGAGGAGCTAATGCTCACAAATGACAGGATGACAGGATGGTTGGGATTGGAAGGGACCTCTGGAGATCATCTAGTCCAACCCCCCTGCCAGAGCAGGGTCACCCAGAGCAGGTTGCACAGGAACGTGTCCAGGTGGATTTGGAATGTCTTTGGAGAAGGAGACTCCATCAGCTCCCTGGGCAGCCCATTCCAGGGCTCTGCCACCCTCAAAGTCAAGAAGTTCCTCCTCATGCTGAGATGGAACTTCCAATGTTCGAGTTTGTGCCCATTTCCTCTTGTCCTGTCAGTTCCAGCAATGCAAAGTCAAAGAAACACACCCTTCTGCCCCAAATCTATTTGCTCCCATTGCTGCGGCAGGACAACCAATGGCAAAAAAAAATGAAATTTTGCCTGCTCAGCGTGTGCCATTGGGTTGGGTGGCACAGCCAGGCCACCAGGGAAGGGCCACCAGCCACCGGGGCTCTGCCTGCACCCTCGAACAAGCTGTGACTGCTTGGGAGAGCAGCTCTTTGCACTGGTGCTGCATGGGTGGGTGTTCAGGTCAGCTCAGGTGCTCGGTGGCATCACAGTGAGGCACAAATTTTGTGGGAATGGCACAAATTCTACCTGTGCAATCCAGGCAGGCTGTTATCGGAGCAGAAATGGTTCCTTTATTACTTTTTTTTTTTTCCCAGGCACAGCTCCCTCTATATTTCTGAAAGGAAAAATGCAAATCCGCTAATAGTTTTTTTAGAAGAAAAGATTTATTTAAGAAGCAAGTTCCTGCAGGCAACACAGCGCTGGCTGAGCTTGCAAAATAATTCAGTGTACGGAATGGATTAGGTGAGTGGCTGTCTTATTTTCATTGGCTTCGAAGTGGCTGGGAAAACGAAGATGTGAAGGTAAGGACCGTAATAAGGAACGAGCTCTGTAAAGCGGCTTTGCTCCATCAAACCTTCAAACCCGTTTGAGAACGCCGGGGGTTTAGCATTATTCTTGAGCTGGCTTGACAGAGACATCTGGCATCTTTACAGCTGAGCCTTAGAATGAATTAAAAAGAAAAAAAAAGCCATAAATTCAATCTCCTGCAAGATAAGGGGTGGCCAGCTGATTCCCAGGGCGCGGGCGGCGCTGATAAGCCCCTGCTATCGGTGCGCTCTGCTGCGGTGGGAGAGCTAATTTAGGTAAGTAAGTGCACTTCCAGCACCAGGGTGCATGAGGTCTGAGGGTGGGTGGCTGCCAGTAGAGACACACGGGGTCCATTTTGCAGGCTCACGCAGAAAAACTGCTCTCTTTTGAACCAAAACGCTAATCTTGAGTGAAAATATAAGAGTACTATTAGCTATTAAGAAAGAAGGGAAGCAAAAAAAACCCTAGAGTCCTGTGGCCACGTTTCCCAAGATTTATAGTGCTGTGACTGCCCATTTTTCAGTCAGAATAATGACCAAACATTTAAGTACTAGCGAGTGGGTGGGTGTGATCTGGTGGGGTGTTGTGTTTTGTGTTTTTTTTGTTGTTGTTTGGGTTTGGTTTGTTTCGTTTTGTTTTTAAGGTTGGACTCGATGATCGCAGAGGTCCCTTCCAACCGTGGTGATTCTGTGATTCTGAGATGGACACAGATAATTTGGATTACTTTGAATCCAGCATCACTATCTGATCCAAATGTGGGTGTAGGGAGTCCATGAGGTGTTTCAGCAGGAGCTGCCTGGGTCTGAGCCATCGTCACCCCAGCACATCGCAGCACTTTTAGGAGCCCACGTCTGTCTGGAGCAGCCCCCATCCGGGGCACGCAGGGACCTGGGATGCTGGAAGTAAATACATCTGCTGCCTCTTTCTGTCCGAGGCTGATTTTGTGTATCCAGCTTAAGTTTAAAATTTCACAACCACTTCAGGTGGATGGTCCTGTTTGCTACCCTCTTTCCTTCAGGGGCAAATGTCTCCCCACCCACGTATTTTTGGTGACAAAGTCTAAACTGGCATTCACATTGCAGCATTGCCAGGAAAAAAAAAACCAAAAAGTCATCTTTGTTTCTGCTAACTTGCTTTCCTAAAGACTGGTGAGGGTTTGGGTAAACTGCTCTGTTCGCTTTTGGTCTGATACGTGAGATAAAGGTTAGATGAGCCACCAAAAGCAGCGTTTTTTGTCACACCAGTTGTGACAGGAGTTGCTGTGTTCCAGGGCTGGTGCGTACATCTCAATAAAGGCCATTAAGCTTGGACTGTAGCCAGGTCTTTCCTTGCTGGGCCCTTTCCAGCTGTAAAACATAATTGCACTCCCTCTGAAATCGTGCTGTCGCTGGCTTTTGCAAGAGGAGGCTTGAGTATTGGGGAGTTTCATCCATCGATTTGTGCTGTGGGTTAATTCCCGAGATTTGGTGGGATCGATGTGGCTCAGAAAAAAACCCTAAAGAGCCTTTTCTCTTCTGCTACACTGGCACGGCCCCATAACGCCAATGAAATTGATTGGGAAGAAGTGGGCTCAGGACAAATAGGTTCCCCCACGAGCTATAACCATCTCTCCTGGTTGGGAAACGATGCACATAAAGCTGCAGATTTCTCTGCTGTGGCAGCAGAGAGGAGCGTAAAAAAAAGCTCCTGTGAGGGGAGTATGATTTGTTATATGTTTGTCACAGGGGCTGCTGAGGTGTTGCTTAGGATTTTTGCCTTGTTACAATTTCCCAGGTTGTGGAGCATTTTTCTGTGGGAATCATTGTCGATCTGCACTTAGGGATGTTGAATGGAGACCTTTCTACTATGTTTTTCTCCTGGTGCTGCACGGTTTGCTGTCATTTTGTCATTAGTTAAGGTTTTCACCCTGTTCCCTGTGCCCAACCACAAACTCCATGTTGGGAGATGCCTGCCTCTGGAGTTCAGATGCAGCCTGCAAGTTGTGGATCCTGGCAAAATTCAGGGGGAGGAATGTCTGATGCAGGAAATGGGGAGCAGATGAACTCAGTGGGGGCTAAAAACTTCATCAGTGGCAGATCCACTTGAGGAGATACCTGCCCTTCTCCTCCTTCCAGCTGCCCACTGACAGGCTCCCCATCTGTTAGGTCCCGCTTCTCAAACCATCTCAGTCTCAGGCTTCCTTGCAGCAGGTCCTGAAGAAACGGTGTACGGGGCTGGGGGACTGAAACCTTCCCTGTGTGGTGGGGAGAGAAAAAACACAACTTCAAAAAAAATCAATTTCTGAAGCTTTAATTTCTTTCTTTTTTTTTTTTTTTTTAATTAAACATTTAGTAAAATGAGCAATTATGCAGTGAAGTTAGCTTCCCTATTTGTACTACAGTTATGCCTAGACATCCTGATGGATTGCTACTGTGCTGGATGTGAATTCCTGGACAGTGTTATACGCTGGTAGAAGCAAAGTGAGCAATAAACCCTGAGCTGCAACCAACCCTGGAGTGCTCAGCTTCCCACATTACCCGACACACAGTCTAGCTCCACGTTTAACTGTTCGGTCTGTGACCACTCCTGCACGATTTTCAGCAACAAATAAACCACACGTGGGTAAAAGTACCTAAAGGGGGCTCCAGGAGAGATGGGGATGGACTCTTCATCAGGGAGGGGAGCGATAGGATGAGGGGGAGTGGTTTTAAACTGAAAGAGGGGAGATTTTAAATGAGATCTCAGGAAGAAATTCTTTCCTGTGAGGGTGGTGAGACATTGGAAGAGGTTGCCCAGAGAAGCTGTGGCTGCCCCATCCCTGGAGGGGGTCAAGGCCAGGCTGGATGGGGCTTCGAGCAACCTGGTCTGGTGGGAGGTGTCCCAGCCCAGGGCAGGGGGTTGGAACTAGATGATCTTTAAGGACCCTTCCAACCCAAACCATTCTGTGATTCTATGAGAAGGATGCAGAAAGGACCTGTCCTGCATTGGCGGGAGGAAGATGATGATAACATTTCTGTAATTCTAGAAATGTTTGTGGTGACAGAAGTTTCATAAATCTGCTATTCCTGTTAGACCTTAGGTCAGTAAAGCTATTTAGATCAGTAAAGCATCCAGCAAGCTCATCAGGCCATGGGTAGCGTGGCTTTGTACAGCAGCATTTGCTTCGGTTACCCAAATGATCCTTAGGGTGACTGCATGTAGCTGTTACTCCTGTCTGAAACCGCAAGGGGATAAACCCATTCAATAATGCAAACCATGGGCTGACTTTAAGGGCTTCTTCTTTTCCTTGCCTGGTCCCTGCTAAGAAAGTCCAGTGGTACAAAACTGTCCATTGATTAAATTCATTTTGACTTGGTGGTTTGGGACCTTCAAAGTGAAGGACAGGACACAAGTAAGCTAACAGACTGAAGGCAGAGCATTAATATTGGCATTAATGGGAATTAATTGGCTGTAAGTAGGAACATCTCAAATTAAAATGACTGTTAGTTGAAGATCTGAAATGGTGTATCTTTAGGTTTGCTAAAAGTTACATTATTCTATTCTTTCCTGTTCTGCTGTGTTCCGCGCCTTCAAATCTGGGGTCTGTCTTGCACCGTCGGCCCTTCTGGCCACATCCACACTGCAAGTGGTGCGGAGCGATCGTGTCCATCTTCTATGACTATTCAGTGCCACCAAGGGCAGACTGGCCTTGTCCACATTTGGCCCTGAGTTTTCCTTGGGTCTCACTGCCCTCAGGTGCAACTACCATTTTCATTGTGGCTTTTTTCCCAAGTAGCATGAGCTGATATGACATGATGATTGTGCTCCAGCTCTGGGTTCAGAACAAACAGAAATGCTCTTCACGCAGGAGGCAGCAGACTGGTGGCACTTGCTGCCAAAGGATGCAGTGGAAGATAGAAGTTTACTTTACAACATGGGTACATAGAAGAGAACTCCACAGAGGGTTAATAAATATAGAAAACCACACATAGATCAGGAAGTCTTTTGAGATGGAAATAAGTTGAGTCTGGGAGAATATTTGGTGGATGTACCGTGCCCAGCCTCCTGTTCCCATCCTGGGCACCTGCTGCTGAGGATGGGATACCAGGGAAGATGGACCTTTATTTTGACCCAGTATGATCATTTGTATGTTTTCTCTAGTGCCTTCTCTAGAAAGAAAACCTGTGAAGGTTTCCTCAAGATATCCTTCATCTTCAAAGGTCTTAGAAAACCTGTCCTTTAGCAATTTACTCACTCCCTTCTGCCCCTGATCCTTATTTTAACAACTGTTCTTACCTGCTGTTAATTTCTTTGTTGTACTCTTTGGCCTGATTTTACCCTCTGCTGTGCCAAAACCCTGACTCAGCGTGGTTAGAAGTAAAGAGAGATCCTTGCAAAGGCCGTGGAGTTCAGGTGAAAAAGTTCACCAGCACCAACTGCTTTCGAGTGTATGGCCTGCTGGAATCCCTCACCTCTTCAGCTATTAAACACCACAGTAACCACAAATAGACATATAACAGTTATAATTATGATGGGCAGTGCCCATTTACACCGTGTTCCTAAGAGAATACCCTGTAAGTGAATGATGTATCTGCTCCAATCCCCTCAAGGAACTACTAGACAATCCCCAGTTTACAAGTACAACATGTAGCTGTGTCAATAGATAGTCATCAAAACTCCATCTTACTACTCCCACCATCATGTCTAGAAAACATTTAATAGGAATCAGGCTGAGGACTTGCTGTGCAGTGCTGAGCACTGGCTTGCAACTGCAGGTCATAATTGTCTTCCATGCTTGCCCTTTGTGGTATCCACCATTTGTTCTCAGCTCCCACATCCTTTGCAGGCACCAGGTCTGTGCACTGCAGGATGAAAGAGATATGCCAGGGCTTCAGGGTATACTTTGTGACACAAAGAATACTCAAAAGTTGCTCAAAATCATGATCTGAATGATGGATCTAGCTGGATCTTACGTGTGGCAGCAGAGGAAAGTTTTGAAACAGCAAGATCCTATAGCAAGTTTTACATACTTAAGCTTTTAATGACAGCACAGCCCAGAGCCGGATGACAGCCCAGTCTTAATGCCCAGGCTTTTGAAGGCCTGAAATCAACAGAGAAGAACCTCAATCTAGCCAGGCTTAAGGCTGTACTAAATCAAAACTTCCTTCGTTGTTCTTCTGCCCTGGTTTTCCCTAGTGATGAGCCTACGCTTGATGAGTCAGGGATGGTTTGGTCTCCAGTAAGACACACAGAGCCCAGTACCAATCCACAAGTACTTCATTTTCAGACACTTCCAAGCTGGTGAAGCCTGTTTGCTGACCCAGTAGCAGAAAACGTGTAGGTGCCATAGAATCATAGAATCATAGAATTATCTAGGTTGGAAGGGACCTTTAAGATCATCTAGTCCAACCATCGACCTAACCGTGATCAAAACCATCACTAAACCGTGTCACTAAGCACTATGTCAACACACCATTAAATCCCTCCAGGGATGGTGCCTCAACCCCTTCCCTGGGCAGCCCATTCCAATCCTTAATAACTCTTTCCATGTAAAAATTTTTCCTGATATCCAATCTGAACCTCCCCTGGCGCAACTTGAGGCCATTTCCTCTTGTCCCATCGCCTGTGACTTGGGAGAAGAGAGTGACCCCCACCTCTCTACACCCTTCTTTCAGGGAGTTGTAGAGAATAATAAGAGAGAGATGTAGAGATGGATACAGCCATGGGCTGTAGATGAATGTTAAACATCTTTTTATGTTATGTTTTATGTTAAACATCAAAATTATGCTGTGTGTGTGCAGCATGGGAGTGTGTCATCCAGGTGAGCAACGCCCATGTGTATGAGCAGAAGGTAAGTGGAGGCATGGCTCGAGCCTGAAAACACTCCTGGACTCTGCAGTCGACCATAGCTGGCTGAAATCTCTAGCTGCATCTCTAAAACAATCCCAAGAGTACAATAGTAAAATGCTTCCATTGATTTTTATATTTAACATTTTAATTTGAAGACTGACACTTGATCTGATTTGAAATGACTGGACTCAATAACAATTTGATTCGCGTGGCCGGAAGATCTGTTTAAAGCACTAAAAGCTGAACACATGCAGGGCTGAACTTTCCAAAGGCACAAAAACCAAACAGCAGTGCAGAGACATGTGGCTACAGATGGCTAAACCTGATTTTAATTGCTCTTCCCCCTGTGGAGTTCTCCACCCCTACATCAAGGTGAGCAGCCCCTCCCAGGGGCTGAAGGTATCTATATATGTTGAGTAGATGAGATGCAGGCTTTCCTGAGCTACGAGTTGTCAACAGGGCTGCAAGAAGCAGGGTGGGGGCAGTCAGGTGTTGCACCTGAGGCTTGATCTCAGGAGCTGAACCCTCAGAGCTCAACACTTGCCTCCTGTGCCTTGGAAAGAGCTGAAACAGTCACAGGGGTAATTTTCTAACTGCTGCAGCAAGAGGACCAGAGCCCACCCAAGAACATACCAAGGCATGCTCCTTTGGTGCAGGGGGCCAGAAGAACTGTAGGTTGTTTCAGCAGCTGAGTAGGTACCTGTTCCCACTGGGACTCTTTGTTCTGGTCCCTTTCCTGGGGAGTGTCATCTGGTTCGGCTCCTCATCTCTTTGTGTCTGCCCAAAATAGATGTGCTACTAAAGTGCTCCCCAAAGGGTGAGATGATGGGGGGGGGGTCTGGTCTGGGTCTTACTGGCAATGGTTGGATGTAGAGGTGGAAACTGTAGTAGGACTGAAGTGCTGTTGGTGGTCTGACTGAAGTGATTTTGTGCTTGGCTAGTGGCAGAAGAGTCAACAAATATGGACTTCAGAGACAGGCAGAAGCTGAGTAGTATTTCTGTAAACCCCTAGATGTCTGTGTGTGTGTGTGTGTTTCTCCTTGGGCATGTAGCTTTTTCCATATGCTTTTTGCAATAAGTGCACAAAGGTTGAATTTTGTAAAGCGATTGCCGCACCACCGAGAGGATTATACCAACTTTATGCAGTGGAAGGACTCAGGAATGATTCAATCTTGTGGACTTGGATAAAATCTAGAATTTGCATCCCAGAGGTATCTGGAGGACAGAGACAAAACCAGGTCCCTGTTGTGTGTAGGTTCTGCTTATACAAGAGATTGTCTCTGCCCAAAGACTTTGCAATCTAAATAAGACGTTGAGTGATCCTCTGCAATTGTATGTGCTACTAGAAGATAAAACTGCAAGTGCATAATAAAATTGCTCACAGTTCACAAACCTGTTGGGGCAGATAGATAGGGTTGCCTCATATAATATGGGTTTCCATCTGTGGGTAACCTCCTGTTAGTAAAATACATTATGCAATATTCCTTAAGAATTCATAATAGCTTGTATCTGAAGAGAGGAGGATGAACTAATGAAGGGAGCTCACAGGTGTAGAAGTGTGATAAAGAAGGTACAGCGAGTCCTCTTGTGGAGCAGCTGTCTGGATGCTCTTTTTCTCTGTACAGAGAGGTCCTCTGAGCCCATGGCACGTTGTGTTGTTGGCAGTGAAAGGCTCAGTTGAGCTGTAGCTGGGGATTGTACTGCCTGGTGTCCCGTAGCAGTGAGCTGAGCGTATATATGGCAGATGGAAAATGTTCCTGCTGCCTCTGACAACGATTTTCACTCATCATAGAATCAGGGAATGATATGGGGTTGGAAGGGGCCTCTGGAGATCATCTAGTCCAACCATCTGCCAAAGTAGGTCCACCCAGAGCAGGTTGCACAGGAACGTGTCCAGGCAGGTTTTGAATATCTCCAGAGAAGGAGACTCCACCACCTCTCTGGGCAGCCTCTTCCAGGGCTCTGCCACCCTCACAAGAAAGAAGTTCCTCCTCAGGTTTAGATGGAACTTCCAGTGTTGAAGTTTGTGCCCATTTCCTCTTGTCCTATCCCTGGGCACCACTGTTCTTCTACTTCAGTAGAAGACAAAAAAATTCTGCCTCTGCCTGTAAGCCCAAGTAAGAGAGAGTAAAGCGTGGTGGTGGTGGGAGGGTTAATACTATTTCTTGCTTCAGGGAAATACTGCTGCCTGTGGAGTTACTTAGACTTGGGCATGTATGAGCATCGCTTACTTTAGAAGATAAATGGAGCGTGAGTAGTAAGCAGCTTTTCTTTTGTGCTTCTTGTTTGGTTAATGGGAGCTTCACAGACGACTCCAATGGGACCGAATGGACCAATAATGATTAGTCATTTGAAAAATTCCTGCTGAATGTTGTACACCTTGACTAAAGATGTTCAGGGCGTTTCAGTAGTGAGTATGAGTCTGTGCTACACTTTTGTGCTATGAATCCTTTGTGTTTTGGAGGATCTTTACTGGCTACGCTGTGGAGGTTACAGTTCTGTGGTGACATAATGAAGAGGGAGCAGTTACAGGATGTAGGGGACTCGGGTTAGTCCTCATTAGCTGTGCAAAAATTACCGAATGGCAAACTTGAAGCTACGGGCAAAAAGCGAACTGAAATACCTTGTCATCAGTGCTTTTCAAACACACTGCCCTCTCGAGCATTCCCTACGTTAGCAGGTCCCGGCTGGCAGCATGAGGCTCTGACTCCCACGCCTTGGCACCCATCCTTGCCCAGAGCCACCTGCAGACCTGCGTCCCTCCTCGGGGGCAGAGGACTCCACCAGGGAGCCTTGAAACCGGGCACTGCCATTGCCAAAACCTTCTGCAGAGCTTTGAAGTTCTTGTTCCTCCTCTCTAAAGCGGGTTGTGACACTCCTGGGTTGGTCTGCTCTGGGGATTAGTGTATGAGTTACTCTCAATTACTCCTTATTGTTCCTGGGAAGATTATCTAAAGTAGGGATTGCCTCAGGTGCAGAGACACCCGAGGTAGCTCTGTGTGACAGCATGGGATTACTTGGACTGGTTTACATGGGTGTAGCACCATGTGAACAGGGCTGTGCTGCTCCTGAGCTGCCCGACTCACACACGTGCAAGCTTTCTGTGCCTCTTTGATGTGTGGTCTTTTAAAAATTTTTTTTAAACCAGGCTATCTACTATTCCTGATCACAGAGAGCATGCTATGGAACCTATGGAAGTAGCTACCCAGACATCTGTGACAGTGTACCTGCTGTCCTTCTCACAGACAAATGCTTCTGCAGTGGGGAACAAGGTACCCTCCAGAAGGAAGTGAAAATGAACGTGAGCACCGTGAAGATGGAGAGTGACCAGGTAGGGAGCATTAGAAAGTCTCAAAAACAATATGGAAAACCAAGTTTTTCTTCCTCGGAGACTCATTATGTGGTTCTCAGTCCAGGGCTGTCCATGAGAGAGGAAAAAAGACCTGATCTAGTAGGAGGTGTCCCTGCCCATGGCAGGGAGGTTGGAACCAGATGATCTTTAAGGTCCCTTCCAACCCAAACCATTCTATGATTCTATGAAAAACCCCTCAGTGGGGTCAGGTTTCAGGCTTTGGGCTACTATTTCCCTCTCCTTAGAGCCCAGAGGGTTTGGGAATTTGAAGTTTGGAGCTGGAGCCCTCAAGAGAGGGCTTGTGTTTCATGAGAAGCAATGGATGGTTGCCCTGTGCCCGGGAAAGCAGCAGCAGCAGAAGCATTGCTCTATCATGGCCACTTAATCTGGTATTTGCTGTGATATATTGCGTTGCATTCCAGTGCTGTGCTCCAGCCTCAGATTTTCCTACAGAGCTTTTCCAGAGCTTTTCCAGTCTCTGATCCTTCCTGAGTGTTTATGTCAAACCACTTGTGATTTCTCAAACAATGTGTCTCTGCAAAAGAATAGGCTCCAACAAATCAAAAAAAAAAGTTCTGCACTCTAAAAATAAAATGAAAATTTAAAAGGGCTATAAAAAAAATGAGTCATTGACTGGATCCGGATGATCTACATGAAAGAAAGAACAATATTTAATTTGTCTAAAACCCCAAGTTCTTCTCAAAAGGCGCTATAGAAAACCGTTCAGAGGCATAATGTAAATTAGAAAGCCACCAACACAGTTCATACTTGAATGAAACTAATTCACACAGGATGCAGCAAATATGGCATAGCTACAGCACCACTATTATTTTTTTTTTATATCACCAAAGCCTTTCTTTCCTTTGAAGACGGGTAATTGTAAGGAATACAGTACTTTTGACTTCCTACGTAGAATTATTCTCCCCAGTCTCTCTGTGTTGCACAGTGTATTAGCCACAAATGATTAAAGCTGGCCTCCTGCCCCTTTGGTTGTTTTTCAGAGGCTGCCAGTGTCTCCGGTGGGCTGAAGTTACGGAGCAGAAGACTGTGCCTATGAACATAAAAGCCCGCAATTTATCTTCAAAGAGAAAACCAATTGAGAAGTCTTGACAGATGTCTGGATTATTTGGGCTTGCTTTTATTTAAATAAATTTTGAAAAGGAAGTAAACTCAAAGCAAAATGTGAATTACTGGTACTATTATCTCTGCAGGATTGCTGCCATGTCCATATCCTCAGTCTACCTGTAGTGTTTATACCTTCTGAAAAATTATGAATCTCAAGCCACTGATTCAAAGTAAGATCAGGCTCTTTACCATGATCTGAAATTGTTCCACGGACTCTGGGCAGTATCAGCTTGATCTTCTAGGATACTTGTTCATAGCTTGTCCTTCCAGGAACAGAACCCCCATTTTCCAGTAGCTCCATGAAGAAAAAAGACCATAATTTGGTCTTTCTGATGCACCAGCACAGAAACTAAGAGGACTTTATTGTGGCTACACAACCAAGTACAAGGTGAATGCTGTTTTTGGGCCTCAAATACCCTTTTGGGCCTGTGTGTGGCCAGGCAGAATATTAAGGAGATGGTCCAAAATTTGCATGAAACATTAATTATAGAGCACAGCCAAGAACGGGAACTTCACCCATATATAATGGAAAATCTGAAGAAGTGGAAGCAAAATTTGGCTTTGTCTGTGCTATTATTTCATCTGACTGAAATGTTATTTTATTCTAATAGTATTTTTGATCCTGCAGAAGGATTGTGATTAGCCTCTCAGGGACTTTGTTGAGTCTCTCTCCCCTGGTTTATAAATGTGAACCTATAACTGCCAACGATATCTAGTGTCATTTTTGTCCAGTCTTCAGTATAGTCCCCTTCACCGATTTTTGAAGCTCCCAAAAATGGCCAGGTTTGGGCCATTTGCTGCTGGGGAAAAGTCATTCCACAGTTTTAACCCTCCAACAGTGAGAAACTTTGTTCTCAATTCTAACCTATTTTTCCCTTCTGTGATTACACGCTCTGTTTCCAAATCATGCATCGCAATTTACAGTTTGGCATATCCACCCCCCTGAGCCACCCACCCTGTGTCCTCCAACTTGTCATGTTCTACATCATCTTCACTAGTAACAGCTGAAGCAAAATTTTGCCACCATCCTTAGATTACCCCTGAGTTTATGCCTGTTTGTTCAAGTCCTTCTACTCCCTTGAACTATAAGAGTACGGCATTTTTTCTTACATGGTTGCTATGAATTTTGCTGCCCTGACACAACTTTTGCTGTGGACCACCTCTGTCTTCTATGATTCTTATTGTTTGTTGAAAGGATAACATACTTTGTTGAAAATATTTCTTCAACAGCTGGAGGTATGGGCTGTGTGGAACTTGGGTATTTAAATGGTGACAAAGGTAGATAGGTTCAGATTTGGCAACANTTTTTGTTTGTTTTTTTTGTTTGTTTTTTGTTTGTTTGTTTGTTTGTTTGTGTTTTTTTTTCCTGAATCTCCCTAAGGGTTTTATCAATTTGTCTGTTCTGAGAACGTCTCACACACACTGACAAGTCTGGTCTCCACACAAATTGTGTGCTACCTGCTGTGTTCTCCTACAGGACATCTCGAGGAGTTGCCATTCTTTCCATCGCAGGTAGAATTTACTTTTTAAAATAAAATAGGTAACCAGTACTGAGAGCAGAGACAGGAATAGATGATTTCCCATGACTAACAAGAAATGACACAGTTACTTCCTCTTGTGGCCTTCAAGAGAGATTGAAAATTTTCCTCCTTAAATTGCCATATAACCTCAAAAGTTCCTGGTGTATGGACTGTTCAAATTAGTATGGATTTGGATCCCTCCTTGGGCAGGGCAAGACCTTAAATTCTGCCACCCACTTCAGGGTGAACGATCCAACCTTTCACATATAGTGGTGATCCTGCTTAAGAGAAGACTGAGCCCTTCTTGCTTTGAATACCTATTTTCAGAAGGAATTTCAGGGCTCAGGATACCAAGTGTGGGAGCTTCCTTCACACCCAGCACAAGGTCCTAACATCCCAGAAAGGCTTAAGATTTCTCCTTGCACATTCCTGTTTGGTGACTTGACTCGGTGACTTAAGATGGGCTCTCTGCCCTGAGCACCAGTTGCTCTGGTACCTTCTGAGACATCTAACTGTCCTTATTCTTTAAATAGTAACTGTAGGCACCAAATCAGAGTTTAGAATCCAATCTGGAGTGGGTTCCTGCACTTGAGATCTTTATTGGATTTTTGCTTTGCTCATGCATTTTCTCAGGAAATTTAGAAATACAAATCTAAGAAATAATGAGAAAATAGTGAAAACTCACTGCATACAGAATTTTTAAAAGTCTCAGGCAACATCTCTGCCATCTGGAAAGAGGAAGATAGCGTCAACCCTCAAAAAGGTGAGGAACCTCGTGGGGAGCTTCTAGACAGATGGATTAAAGAGACTTCAATATGTGTTCCCTCCTGGGAGCTGCTCTCACAGACCTATGCACAAACACCTCAGGGGCTTCTCTGGAGAGGGGAGACAAGCTGAGAGAGTTGGGGTGGTTCAGCCTGTAGAAGGCCCCGGGATGACCTTATTGCAGGCTTTGGATGCCTAAATGGGGCTTATAAGAAAGATGGGGGGAGACTTTTCAGCAGGGCCTTTTGCAATAGGACAAGGAGTAATGGTTTTAACCTGAAAGAGGGAAGATTTTAGACTAGATATAAGGAAGAATTTTTTTTACAATGAGGGTGGTGAAACCCTGGAACAGGTTTCCCAGAGAGGTGGTAGATGCCCCATCCCTGGACACCTTCAAGGTCAGGTTGGGCAGGGCTCTGAGGAGTCTGATCGAGTTGAGGATGGCCCTTCTCATTGCAGGGGAGTTGGGCTAGATGACCTTTAAAGGTCCATTCCAACCCAAACCCTTCTATGATTCCTGTCTTTCCATCTGTTCTTCAGCTAGCCTGTTGGTGACATTTGGTGTGATTTAGGGCAGAGAAGGTGGCTGGTAAAAGATTAGCTGCATTTATTCTACTTCCCTTTCCAAAATCTTGCTGGTATGTGGCCATTTGTCACAGAATCCTCTCTCTGAGAAGAATAAAGAGAAAAATAGCCCCCTCCAAGGCTATTTCAAATCTAGGCATGCTCATGCAATTAGAATACCTGCCAAGAGGAGACTACGTTTCACTTGGAGGATACCCAGCAGGGCTGGCTTGAGCTGAATACTTTCTGAGCAGATACTGGAGCTGTTGTCACCATTGAAGAGGGGAAGACCTAAGCAATGTTTGTGTTTCTCTGAGGTGGTGCAAAGTGGAAGTCCTAAGAGAACTCCAAAATTTAAGGAATGGTGGTGAGGCACTGGAAGATGTTGCCCAGAAAAGTTGTGGCTGCCCCATCCCTGGAGGGGTTCAAGGCCAGGCTGGATGGGGCTTGGAGCAACCTGGTCTGGTGGGAGGTGTCCCTGCCCAGGGCAGGGGGGTTGGAACTGGATGATCTTTAAGGTCCCTTCCAACTTTAACCATTCTATGGTTCTATGAATGTTAATCCCAGAGGATTAGCCCCAAACCAGGTCAGGTAATTGCTAGAACCTGCCTGGTAAAATGGCTGCAGTTTCATCCTGACCTAGTAGTTGCCTTTTTTTTTTAAATGCAGATTTGTGGCAATGGCTGTATTTCACCTCAAATAGCTGTGCCTGTGCTGTGTGAAATCAGTCCTCTCAAGTCCTTACAGGACACAGACGGGGACACAGCAGCTGACACAACTCGATGAGAATCAATCCTGCAGGCGTGCTTCGTTACTGCACGGCTTTACGACCTTTTAAGGTGCTGAAGGGTTAAAAAATACACAAGAAAGACATAACCGAGGAGTCGGGAGGGGGAGAAAACGTGCTTTATTTATTTTTTCCCCACACTCCATGGGTTGCCCTGTGGAAGGGCACGGACCGGGACCCGAACCCCGATCCCCGCCGCGACCGCCAGGTGGCGCCAAGCGCTGCCGGGCCCCGCCGAGCGGCATCGGGGTGGGCGTGGCCATGGGGCGTGGCGGGGGGGCGTGGCCTGGCTATGAATAAATTTTGGATAAAATATCACCATAACTTTGTTGGTGGACAGCCGGCTGNGAGGCTCCACCTCGAGGGCTGTGTTCAGTTTTGGGCCCCTCACTAAAAGAAAGACATTGAAGGGTTGGAACGTGTCCAAAGAAGGGCAACGGAGCTGGTGAGGGGTCTGGAGCACAAGTCTTGTGAGGAGCGGCTGAGGGAGCTGGGGGTGTTCAGCCTGGAGAAAAGGAGGCTGAGGGGAGACCTTCTCGCTCTCTCCAACCACCTGAAAGGAGGGTGTAGCCAGGGGGGGTCGGTCTCTTCTCTCAAGGAACAGGCAATGGGACAAGAGGAAATGGCCTCAAGTTGTGCCAGGGGAGGTTTAGGATGGATATTGCGGAAAATTTCTTCACTGAAGGGTTTATAAAGCCTTGAAACGGGCTACCCAGGGCAGTGGTGGAGTCACCATCCCTGGAGGTATTTAAAAGCCAGGCAGACGTTGTGCTGAGGGACATGGTTTAGTGATGGTTTGGTCAGTGTTGGGTTGATGGTTGGACTCGATGATCTTAAAAGTCCCTTCCAACCTGGACGATTCTATGATAAAAATTTGAACCAGAGTAACATTCCCTATGTAGGCACCAAGTGCTTAAACAGAAAATACATTGAAACTGTTGTAGGTGTCTTTAAAAAAAGAATGTAAAGGGAACTCCTGGTCATTCCGATGGGAGGTGGTGAGCGAATTCCTTATTTTGCTTTGCTTGCGTGCACAACTTTGCTTTCCCTATGAAACTGTCTTTGTCTCAGCTCACAAGTCTTCTCACTTTTACCCTTCCAATTGTCACCCCCCTACCCTATCTTTCCTTCCTTCTTTCTACCCTATCCATCCCCCCCTGAGATGCAAGACTGCCCTTGTTCTGCATGTGGCAGC
This sequence comes from Arenaria interpres, assembly GCA_013399435.1. NCBI lineage: Eukaryota > Metazoa > Chordata > Aves > Charadriiformes > Scolopacidae > Arenaria > Arenaria interpres. The sequence continues at coordinate 223,496 of VXAK01021378.1, read as the reverse complement.
GTGAACAGAGGCCCCCAGCTCTGTACTCCAGCCGAACTGGGGGCTGTTCGAACACTTCTCTTCCCCCCCACCACCAAAAGATGTCTCCTCGCTGAATACGAATGTCTGTCTTCAGTCTCCAGTTTCTGCTGGCCCGCTTGTGGATGGATGAACTCCTGGGTGTACAGCCTGGGTGAATGGGTCTGAGAGGTCTCTCATGCTGATGAGATGTTTCCTGGAGAGGGAAATCCCTGGCCAATGTTGGACGCCTCATAGATAAAACTACCCAGCTAGTTAATCCAGCTAAAACTATTTAGCTAGAGACACTAATTTTGATGAACTGAAATCAGACAAGATTATAAGCAGCCCTTAAGAGTAGATGCAGAATCATCAGCCAGCCTTCCCAAAGAGGTCTCATTTAGAAATGAATGCAAATGTACGGATGAAAGTGAGTCCAGGTAGCGTGTGTGCTCATTCATGGTTAGTTACAGAGCCAAGACTGCTCCAGATTTATTTGGTAGCCTCAGGTATGTGTCACACCGATGTTCCTTCCAAGCAGCCCGTCTGGTTTAGTCTCCTAATATTACTGTGTGTTGGGATGTATTCATCCGGGAGACATCCGCTTGATTTACATTTTTAGCTATTGAAATAGCACGTGGATCTCACCCACTGCAAGTTTTTGGCTCCTTAGGTGCGCTCATTACACACTGGAAGGTTCGTGTTGAATCTGCTACTCAGCCATTTCTGTCCTTTTTATATTACCGAAAAGACGCAGAAGAAATGAGGTGGGCCTGAGCTGTGCTCCGAAGCTCTTCCAGCCTGGACAACTAACACAGAAATGGAGTAGCAGAGGAAAAAATGGAATGAACAGTGGGCTTCACCTTAAGCCAGTACGGGCAAAGTCTCAGTCATCTTCCCTCCTTGAAATGCTGTGACTGACGGGTGTCTGGCTCTCTGCTGCCTCCTGCACTGCTGGCAACAGCTTCAAAACGTCAAAAAAGCTGCAGCGGATTCAGTCCATCCATTTCAGTCCATCCGTTTTGTGATTTTAACTTCCTCTTCTGTTTGTGAAGAGCTTTTCCTTCAAGGGGCAGCTTCCCTGGGCGCGCTGGCACCGCTCAGCAGCCGTCGCGTGGGAAGACTCGAGCATCCTTGCTTTCTTTAACATGCGAAATGCTTTGGATGTCCTCCTTCCCTCCCTCTGAGAAAGAGAGGGCTTTGGAAAGGTGGGGACGTCTCTTCGTTTCGGGGCGTTCACGGATGGGGAGCCAGGCTCTGCTCAGTGGCCTCCCCACTCAGGAGCATGACACATTTCTGCCAAGCAGCTTTCGTGGTTTAGAGAATGAATCAAAGGATTTCCCCTGCAGCTCCTGGCATATTTTTTTTTTTTTTATAAGAAGTTGCAACACGTCCTGGCAGCCAAAATGCTACTGTTCCCCTGGGTTCTGCTCCAGCGGAATGAAAACTGCCCCCGGCAGAAGCTGAGTCCCTGGATGTGTTGCACGGGGCAGACCGAAGCTGGGAGAGGTTTGGGGAACTTTCTAAATAATAAACACGGAGTAACTGAGGCAGAAGTGAAAAACAGGAAGAAATAATTTGGTTTGCTTGACGTCCTAGTGAAGCGTGTTCCAAGACTGAGGATTAAATACTAAAATCAGTCTTGGATGTGAACTATTTTCAGGTTTCCATCCCTACCTGAAGCTGCTGTCCATGTTAGTATTTCTAACCTGCTTGTTGCTATGAGATTCCTATTTTTAGCAGATAAAATCCAGACTGCCTAGTTCAGGTGCTTAGTTTAACTGAATTGCAACCGTGTACACTGGCTTTTGATGTTTCTTTACCACTAGGAGCACTGGAGAGGGTGCTGGATGGTGGAGTAACAAGATTACCTTGGTGAGATGGTTAGGATGAGGTCCTTCCCAGCTAACTCAGCGTGGAGTCTCATCTGCTCCCTTGCAGAAGAGACAAAAACAAGTAGTAATCAAATCAGACCGAAAGAAATCTAGCCATCTGCCCTGTGTCATGGTGACCAGAAGTTAGAAGATAAGCAAATTTACAAACCTAGTCTCAATGTGGTTGCTTGTTTTGGTCTTTATATATATTTCCCGGGAACTCTGATGGCCTGACTATAGCAGATAGCTTCCTGATAAATGCTAACGAAGTTAGGAGGAACAGATCTGCCTTCTTACTAATGAAAAACATAACAGTAAAAAGCTAGGGAAAACAAGCCACAACTGGTCCACCCACTTAACGGATTTTGATTATTGCCATTTACTGGAATATTTGGCTTTGGACCAGTCAGGAGCCTTGAAGATGCATGTTTCATCTCCGTCAGGCAATTAAACCACTAATTTTTAAGGGAGCCAGTAGTAACATGACCCGATCACTGCACAAACTACAGATGATAGGTGGGATGGTTTCGCTTTTACAGGGTGGGCTTCAACACAATCACAGGTATTAAGAAGACACATAGTAATGGGAGATTCTGCATTGCTGAATGCCACAGAAATGTCAGGAAATGATCCGGTATTAGAGAGAGCTCCAGGCATTCAGAATAAAACCTTCAGTTCCCATTTTCTATCTTCATTGCACCTTCTATCAAACATAGAACTGACGCCCCATTCATGGGAGAAGCTGGAGTTTGAGTTTCTTTTCCAAATGCCCCGATCCCTGGCAGAAGTATGCCGTGCTCAGCGCAATCCCTGAGGATTTTGGGTGCTGACCACGCTGCTTTTCAGACTCTCCAGCCCTGGCAGAAGTGATGGATCTCTCTCTCTCTCACACTTTCTATGCGGTGATGAGAAGGAAGCTGGCAATTTGGCAAGGGCTTCTAAATGTCCTACTGGCTCGGCTGGCCAGGGTGGAGACTGGATCTGAGAGAAGCTCTAAAATATCAGGATTTTGCTGAGATTTCCTTGGAGGTTAACTAGGAAAAGGCATTAACCTTAACAGAACTGAGGAAACATAGCATGGCACAAGCAACGGGGAAAAACTGAGCCAGCAATGTGCTCTTGCAGCCCAGAAGGACAACTGCATCCTTGGCTGCACCACAAGAAGCGTGGCCAGCAGGACAAGGAAGGTGACTCTGTCCCTCTACTCTGCTCTGGTGAGACCCCACCTGGAGTGCTGTCTCCAGCTCTGGAGTCCTCAACACAAGAGGGACACGGACCTGTTGGAACAGGTTCAGAGGAGGCCATGAAGACGGTCAGAGGACCGGAGCACCGAACTGAAGGCAGGCTGAGAGAGCTGGGGTTGTTCAGTCTGGAGAAGAGGAGGCTCTGGGGAGACCTTCTCTTCTACAGGGGCTAGAGGAGAGATGGGGAAGGGTTCTTTATCAGGCAGTGAAGTGGTAGAACATGGGGTTTTAAACTGAAAGAGGGGAGATTTAGATCAGGTCTTAGGAAGAAATTCTTTCCTGTGAGGGTGGTGAGACACTGGAAGAGGTTGCCCAGAGAAGCTTTGGCTGCCCCATCCCTGGAGGGGTTCAAGGCCAGGCTGGATGGGGCTTGGAGCAACCTGGTCTGGTGGGAGGTGTCCCGGCCCATGGCAGGGGGGGTGGAACTGGATGATCTTTAAGGCCCCTTCCAACCCAAATCATTCTATGATTCTATGAAAAACATCTTCTGCTGTAATAGTGTACCACTGCCAGGAGAAAGGAAAAAATAGAGCATATAGTATTCAGACCTAAAGCTGGCTGCAACGTAATGTCACACAGACTTTCTGCTCTTGAGAGAGGCTGAGGGTTGGCAGCTCTGTGTCACTTAATCTTGACTCAGTTTGTTTTTATTAATGGTATTGATATAATCTTGGAACACAGGAGTATTTTTCCCTCCATAAGCATACCCTGCATTTTGAAAAATAAAAGGTTTTGAGGAGCGAGCTTAGATCAAACTTGTATTGATTATGGAAAGGTGTCTATTAAAGAGAATGTGTAAGTGGGGTAGAACTGGTCCCGCCTGAGAGACCTGTTTATGAGAGATTTATTAGTTGGCATAATGGAAGTAAGAGTCTTTTCTTTTTGCCACGCTAATCAATTGTGTCACTAATTGCGTAAAAGGTGATAGTCTCGCCGCACCTCAGTGTGTTGGACTGGCATGTGTTTACAGAGACCTGGGACTGTTTTGGCAAGGTTGGGTAGTTCTGACACCTGCCTTTTTGATAAACTAGCAGTACAGTTGTCCCAAAAGATGGCGATGAAATATTTGTGATGACAATGAGAAATTAAGGATGTTGCAAATACAGGAAGGACACAAATGGAAGTAAATTAGTGTTTAACCAGCGGGTGTGAGGCACACCAAAGGTATTGTGGACTGTCCATCAGTAGATGAATAGAGTAGACGATTCGGAGGGTTTTTTTGTATTCGTGCTCACATTCGTGTTTTAAAAGCCATGGGATCAGTTTGCTGACAAACCTCTGCTTCCTTAGTAGGAGAGGAGCTTACACACCGGCCCACAGCCGGTTCCAGAAACCCAAATCAGCAAGTGACATCACTGCAGGTGACATCACTGCAGGTGACATTGCTGCAGGTGACATCGCTGCAGGTGACATCGCTGCAGGCCCTTTCTCAGCAGCTGCAATAAAGTCCCTTAGCGAGCAGAGGACCGAGAGAAAGGAGCAGAAGGCAGATTTCCTACCACTACCCCAGTTGTTCCCTGGAAGTATCTTTGCCCGTAATCCTTACAGAAATATTGCAAGTGCCAGCTTCAGGCAGAGGCTAAACTTGTAGCTATAATTAATTTGGAGCCCTTTGCCAAATTACTGCATATGGAGGAGCCGGGTAGGTCAGCCCTGGGCTGTAGGCACTCCGGTTTCCAGGTGGCAACAAGTTCCTGCCAAAAAAAAGAGGGTAGAAAGCTCCTGCTATTGCCCCGGGGCAGGCACAGGGCTTCTCTTTAACCAGCATGGCTAAATTCCTGATTCAGTAGAACAGAAAGCAACCCTTAAAAAAAGCTTTTACTACTTTCCTTCGCCCTTTGGCAATGCCGAGCATCTTTACCGCAACAAACTTCACAACCTGACGTTCATTTTGCTGGTGATCCCTGAACAATTGTTGGTTATCCCTTTCTGACTGATAACTGCTGCCCTGCTCTCGGGCTGCTTCTTGGCTACAGCTTAAAAACGCGAGGGTCGGGAAAACAGGGGGTGGGAGGAAAAGAGATCGTAGCATTGAGCAGCAGAACAGACTGTTACCCATGTTTTCCCACAGCTAAAAAATATGGTGTGAGTGTGCATATGTTAAAATTTCTGATTGACTATGAAAATTCTGTGAAGTTTACTAGAATTTATATTATATCCTTATGGAGCTGGGTAAATAATAAACATCTGATTTCATCAGTCTGTGAGTTATGCGAGGTCAGTATGGCACACCAGGGAAAAGTTCCCCTCAAGACCTTTAAAGATCTATCTTTAAAATCTATTTAATAATAAAAACAGAGTTTTTTTCTCTGCTAGGATGCATATAATTTGTGGTAACTGCTTAAAGAGTAAAATACCTCTGTGACCACCCGGAAAAACACGAGCATCCAGTTTGGAAGGGGAATTGTTTTGGGGTGTTTCTGTAAGTCAGGAGGCAAATAGAGCACACTGTGTTTTAAAGTCTGGTGGGAGAAGAGTAAACAGTCTCTAAATTACATTGCACAGGCTGGGTCCCTGTGATCTTGTTGTGGATGTGATGGTGCTTACATTCCAAGGAGCAAGGGGTAGTCTAAGGAACATCATTTCCCAGAGATGGAGTGAGGAACACTGGGCTCAGTGTGAAATGGTTATTCAGGGTTTAAGAGACTGGAATCCTGGAAGCTGGCAGAGGTAGGGAAGGGCATGACTGAGAAAACAGAACACCAGTGGAGAGGACCCTGTCTCCACTCAGACAGCGTGTTTCCACGGAGAGTACCATGTCCCTCAACCCATGCCTCATCTGAGGCCAAGAGTGAAGGAAAGGGGTAGAAGCACCTCTCCGACCGATAACTTGGCTGCATAGAGGGATTTTTCTTTGCTGTTTGGGTTGGTGCAGCTTGCTCTACAGCATTGCGTTGGTTGGCAAAGCTCAGTGATGCAGCTTGCTGTAGAGCATTGTGTTGGTTGGCAGAGCTCACTGATATGAACAAGATGAACAGGAGCAGTTCATTTGATTCTTACCCCGCTCCCTGGCAAGATCAACTGTGTCTAACCACCCCTGACTGATGTTTCTCTAATTTTCTTTTAATTCTTAAGGACTGTTCACTCTTCCCAGGCTATCTAATCCGCTGGTCTACTGTCCTTCTTGGAAGAAAGCAGTGCTACAAAACAGACAAGCAAATAGACCATACATCCAGCAAAACACCGTTAATGTCAGCATTAATGAAGTGGTGGGACAGAATGTCATAGATTCATATAGTAGTTCTTGTTGGAAGGGACGTTAAACATCACCCATTCCAACCCCCTGCCCTGGGCAGGGACACCTCCCACCAGACCAGGTTGCTCCAAGCCCCATCCAGCCTGGCCTTGAACCCCTCCAGGGATGGGGCAGCCACAGCTTCTCTGGGCAACCTCTTCCAGGGTCTCACCACCCTCACAGGAAAGAATTTCTTCCTGAGATCTAATCTAAATCTTCTCTCTTTCAGTTTAAAACCGTTACCCCTTGTCCTATCACCACGCTCTCTGATAGTCACCCGCACCCCACACTTACCATATGGTGGTTTTCCAGCCATTTTAGCCTTTCCATGTATCAGTTTCTCTCTCTGTAAAACCAGAACAGCAACTCCTCTTTCTTTGTATTTAATGACTGTAAAATGTTTGGAGGGCCTGAAACATGAACAAAAATAAAAATCAAGGCCAAAATTAAAATACACAAATTTATGGAAGTGCTGACTTTCCTAATCCATAACAGTGAAAATGCTTAAATCTTTTGATCTCCTTCTGTCACACTGACAGAATACAGGTGGTTTTTGGAGTTCCCTGCTTATTTCAAGCAGAGGGTTCCGGCTGCACGGTTTTCCTCCACTCCCAGCCTGCAGTGACAGGAGAAATTTAGAAACCCAGAGCAATTTACTGCCCTGATGCTGGGCCAAGACTGGTGTCAGCATGCCGGCTTGCTTTGGATAGCTGGAAGAGGTTCTTTCTTCATGCCAGTTTTTGGGAGGCAGAGCTGAGGATGCACGTTTAACGGCCCAGGCTGCTGCTGCTGCAGCCGGTGCCCGGGCGAGTTACCCTGAAATGAGAACAGTTTCTGGCAGCTGCGGGAGTCACTGCAGCAATTCGGGATGCCGTCATCGGCAGGATTTGCTGGAGCTGCTGGCGGAGATGAGGAGCAGTGCCAGCTTTCTCCTTGGGTGAATAACTCCTTGCAACTTTGGCAAGGTAACGAGTAAGGCAGAGTGAGAGCTAGGAGGCTGTCCTGCAAGCCGTATGGAATTAGCACTGGTCCCTTTCTGCAGGTTTCTCAGCCTGCAGAGACCTTAACGGCGTCATAAAGAGCAGCGGCAAGCACCCCGCGGGAATGAAGTGTGAATGAAAAAACTTTGCTGCAATGCAGGGTATTGGTCCTCAAGCAAAAAATGGATGCGAAAGCCAAGAGCTGCGTGTGTCTTCCCTCAGCGAGCGAGGGTTTCCATGCCATGTGGTGCTAAGGAGCACACGTCCTCTTCTTAAAACCTAACTTAGCCCAGGAAAATCTGTCTCAGCTAAACTGATTCCGGAGGTTTTAAAAAACGGAAGTCTGTACTTTTTGTTCTTTTTTTTTTTTTTTTTTTTGTACCAGAAAGGGGAAAGAGAGTGAGAAATTAAGGAGACCAGCTTAGTGTTATTGCCGGTACAAATTACCAAAAATCTTTACGGTTTCTAGGTGACATTAAACATGAAAATGACTTCCTACACTTACTGCTATGTGATCCTGGGCTGATGAAGCTTGAAACCTGTATGCAAAACCAAAGCAGAAAAATCTTGACTTGTTGCTGTGTCTTCCTTTTATGGAGAACACTGGTATTTTGAATGGACAACAGGAGAGAGCTGAACATGTTTAAATCTCTGACTTTGCAAGAATGAATCATGTCAGATGTAGAAGCTGCTTCAAAAAGGTGGTGCTTAGAATAACTATTTTTTTTAACTCCACTGTATAGGTGAGCCAACGTTCCCCTCCTTCAAAGGGGAAGAAAAGGATTAATCAGTTTTAAGACTCGATAACGTATGAGCATCATTGTATCATTCAGCTTATTCCAGGCAAGAAACGCCACCCATCTGTTAGCATTATTGCTGAAGGACACGCTTGTTTGAAAGACCTACAGGTGTTGGTGAACTTTCACAGTCCTTGGTAAATAGTCAATTGTCCTTGTTTTAAAATGTTTGGACCATGCTGCTCTTCTTTTTCATTTTGCTTCCTTCACATTCCAGTCTTTTCATCTGGTTAAGCCTGTATTTGCAGGTTATGGATGTCATGACTTAACTCTCTTCTGATAAACTTTAATAGATTTTGTCAGTCCCAAATTCAGGAACTCATTCTTCTTTAGGGAAGCGCTAAAGCATAAGCTTAACTTAAAATTCAATTTGAAATCAGTAGAAATTGAGCGTGTTTCTGTGCAGTTATTTATTAACAATGTAATTTGAAGCATTTCCTTGCTCCATATTGTGCATTTTCTAGACCCTGAGAATGTATGTTTTTTTCCTAATCCCACTTTTGCAGAGAGCATCCTCACCTCACCCTTGTCCAGCCACCCATGCCCCTTTAGTGGTCCTCTGCTGAGGTGATCAGAGAGCCCTGTGAGGTCCAGACAATCCAGTATTTGGACTTTTCCATGTGTTAATTCGCGTTGTGCAGCAGTTTTTCCAGGGCTCCTGTAAATCAGACCACAGGTATCCTGCTCTCAGCTGCCTGTTTCAGTCTCTCCTTCAAGAACCCTGTCACTCTCTCTGAGCTGTAGGCAGCAAAACCACACTTGCAAATCGTAGTTCCTTTTCCAAAACAGTGTGTGCCCACACCTAGCTAGGGGTTTCATCACCATTAGATCTCATTTTGATAGCTAGGCTTCCTGTTTTTCAAGCTCGAAAGAGCATTGCCTTAGCCATAGTAGTATTTGCCTTCTGTCTTCATGGCTTGGCTTGTTTTGTAAACTGGACCAGTAGTGGCCACATCAGCTCTACAGACATAAGTGAAGTTCTATTTCCATTGCCATTGTGATCAGAAAATACACATCCTTTTGTCCTCAACGTACCACTACTTAGTTCTATTGATCTCCCACATCATTTTCAAAATCATTGATTTCAAGGCTCCAAGTAGCCTTATGTTTGAGTGTAGTCGGAAGTCTTTGCTTCTAGATACATGATCTTGATTTTGGCTGCATTAAGTCTATTGAATGTGGACACCGAAGTTTAATTAAATTAGGAAAATGTCAGTTATCTTATTTCTTGGATTTTCCATGTAATTAATAGTTGCCCCTTGTCTGAAATCTTGTAGGTAGCATTACAGTTTTACATGGAAGTGTTTTGCTCCCTGCTGTTTGGCTTGCTGAAGGTACCATGTCTCATCAGTCTCATTTGTTTAATATAACTAGAAGATTTTAAGGCAAAATATGAGTAACTTTGAGGCTGTTAAAAACACCATCAGCAATTTACTGGTATTATATTAATGGAAATTGGCATAATTTTTTCTGCCTCAGCAGTTCCAGAACTTGACTAGCTAACCCGAAAAATTCTTTTGCATACAAAACAAAGTTCTTGGCTTCATTTACTTTTTTTTTCCCCTGGCTTTTTTTTTTTTTTTCCCTGTGATTATCCTGAAAACATTTTGAAAGTATACCTTACAAATATGAAAAAGGATTGTTTGCATAATCTAGTGTCAGTTCTGAATTTAATGCAAATTCAGATCAAAAAGAAGCAACACTGAAAGTGCGGCAAACTTCTATTGTAAATATTTTGGTCCAAAATTTATTATTTCAATGCATAAATCTATGATGAAAATGCATCTTTGTTTGCAAGAATCTTGGTATCTCATACCCTGATGAAAAGTAATGTTAACTAGAAAGGCGATGCTTTTTCAAGTACAAGAGAGGAAATAAATGCTATACAGCTTAACTGTAACTGAAAAGTAAAAAAAAATAATGGGATAAGACGCAGAGAAAGGATATTACAAGGACCAAAGGACTGAATGAACTGATACTCTATGGTTTAGTTACCAAGTTTTCAGATTTTAATCAACAGTGTCTTAATTACAGTATGTTAAAAGTGCCCTTACATGTAGTAACTGGCTTGTTTATCTAACAAAAAGAGAAGCAATAGAGACCAGCAGGGTTTTCCAGGGAAAATACAAACCAAAAATAAAGGATACCTTCCTCTTCCAGGAAGATTGGTTGGCAGCTGCACCAAACTGTGCTTTTAGCTGAAACATCCTCATCCTTCTGCATGGAAGATATACACCAAACACGAGCGATTGGTCTTAGGGCAGCAGCAACTGGATAAAATTCAACGGACTACAAAAAAAAGTAAATAGTTGTTTTCTACCCATGAGTTAGAGGCCCCACGTTGCAAAAAACAATTAAGAGATTATGTGCAAAAGGTTAGTTAAGAAATATTTAGGAAATATTGGGAAAGATTTTGCATGGCTTAAATGAGGCTGGTAGTAGGAGAAATTTTGACCTTTCAGTTCCAACTATTTTCTTCTTTCACACAGAGCTGTACAAATGTGTTGATGGAAGTACTTAGGTATAAGATTGCTCCATGATCTATATCTTTATTATAAAAGCAGTTGAGGACATATTTTACATCAGATAAGGAGTCATGAGCATGAAATATTTTACTGTCATTTCTTGGTTTTTTATAGTCCATGACTACAATTCAAATATTTCAGAGGATGAATAGTCACAGAAAATGCCTAGGCCACACAACAAAAGCATTACCTGAGAGAAAAGACATTGGTAAAGGTCTTCCTTCAAAAATACACCTAACCGTCTACCTAGTTTGGAGCGTACAAGTTTCAAACACCGTAGAAAAGTTTTTTCCCTTTTTTTTTTTTTGCTTCTCCTCTTCAAAACCAAGCAAATCATTATTGTTACTTGGGTATTTCTGGCATTCAAAAAAATGGTCCATTAAGTAGAAAAATGACAGATAGGCTTTGAAAAGAAAAACATCACCTGCCTTTAATAAGTATTTCTAGAACACCCTGTAGTTTTACTATCCTGAATAAATATCACCTGACATGGAGAAAAAGTGACCTTGTCTCGAAATCCCCAGACAGGAGATGAGATAATAAAAGAAAGGCCACAGGTATAACTTCTGGGTCTGCCATAGCAAGGGGGAGGTGCCTACAGAAGCGGTGGTGTGTCTGGGGCAGACTCCTCCATCCGAGTTAGTCATGCCAGCCTGCCACTGAAGTCATGGAAGAAGAAGAACACCAGTCCCTTGCAGGACTTGAGTCATGCAGATAGGGTGCTGCGAAAGTCTAAGGCTGAACAAGACATGGTCCATCCAGTAAGATTATAGGCATTTCACTGAATCCCTTTAAGCCACATTTCCCCCCGGTTTAGCATATATTTAATGCTCACTTTCTTCTCCCTTACATCTGTTGAGCCTGTGGGCCACAAGATGTGCTGCTGGTTACGTATCTTCACAGCACCATGCGCAGGGGACCCCGCACTTCACTCAAGTCTTCCAAGAGAAATGCTAAGACCTCAGTTAAGTAGAAGAATGTTTCTAAACCAGAAAAAAAAAAAAAAAAACAAACAAAAAACTGGAATGCCGTTAACTTCCACAAAAGTCAGCTCAAACCATTACACATAGCAGGAGCGAGACCTAGAAAAGACTGCATCGTGTCAAGACACATGAAATAGCCCAGAATAATGTCATATTGGTGCTTTTTATTTGCCAAAAATAACTAATAACTGCTTTCAAATGCCGATCCTTTTTTTTTAAATAGAAATTACAACATGAAAATCCTAACAGCATCCTCTGTAAAAATATACATATTTTTAAAAATTAGATCATAGAATTGTAGGATGGTTAGAGTTGGAAGGGACCTTAAAGATCATTGAGTTCCAGCCCCCTTGCCATCATATTTTAGCTGAGGGGTTTGTGATTGGAGTTGAAATCACTTATATCGTGTCTGGAAACTGTGATAAATAACTTATCACAAATAAGTTGTTCAACTGTGATGGTTCCAAAATCTTCAATACATTAAGATGTGTTTGGTCCACTGAGTCCATCACTCTCTTTGGCAAAGGTAACAAGATTTTTGCATTTTAGACCATTTTAAAAAATTGCTGTTCAATCTTCCATTTCTACATGCAGTCCCCATTGCTCCTTGAATTGCAGGAGATACATTTCTTGGTCCTCTGATGATTTTTCAGATTCCTCTTTCTCATACAGCCTGGGTAAAATTCCATCTTTGTCAGGACCATCACACTTGAATGCTCTTTCACACACCTGATTTTCAACACTGAACAAGGCAGGAATACACAGCCTTCCAGTGCGAGGATCCCAATCTACTAATATGCTCTGTCCATCCTCTTTCTCCATCAGGCCCTGTGCTCTTTGTTCCAGCTGAGGGTAGGATGTTTGCCCAGACTTTTCGGTATCCAAGTCCACCAAGTTGATATGGGTCTCACCTGGCAGTTCATCTCCTGCATCAGCCACCTTCAAATTAAGTTCCTCTATTTTCTGTCCCAAACAAGGGTCTGTTGCCCTCACCACTAGTTGAGGGCAATATGGCTGTCCTGTTTTTGTGTTAATCAAGTCATTCAAAGCAAACTGTGGCTCACCTAGTAGTCCCCTGGAGGCCGAGGTCTTCTCTTTCAAACTAAGGTCTTCTAGTTTCTGACCAGGACTGAAGTCTTCAGCCCTTACATCAAGTTCATACTCTACAGCCTCTGCATTTTTCTGTCTCAAAGTATTCTTTGTTCCAGTCTGGCCATAAGATGGCCAGTCCCCAGTTTGGTCCCCTTCCGCTAAAATAGCCTCTTTGCGTGAAATCTCTTTGTGTGAAATATCAACCAAGTGTTTTGTTTCCAGCAATTCTTTTGAAGGCAAATCCTTCCCTTCGGTGTCACTGTAAACGGTGTAGTAATGGGGACTTTTCCCTTCTGGGAGACGACTGGATTCCTGAGAAGGCTTGTACTCATCCACGTTAAGAGTGATAAGGTTGACCACTATTTTTTCACATGGTATGAAAACCTTTTCCTTGCACTTGTCAGTGTATTGCCATACCTGGAAAGCAAAAAATATTTTGAGTGAAATATAATAAAAATATCATCTTGCTGCTTCTTGTACTGTCATGCATTTTTAAAATATAAGGCTAGGCTTGACCTTATTAGGAGGGAAGTTCATCACATAAACCTCCAGGAGTGTTAATATGCTCCACTTTTTTTATTCTATCCAAAATAAAACTATATTATGATCAGCTCTAATATCCATTTTGTCATCTTCCCCACAGGAAAATAATGGTTAGAACGATTTTGTCAAATTCTAGTTTTGTTTCCACCAGCACAAACTGAAGTGACTTTGAAGAAAACATTGAAGTTGTCCTTGGGTCACAAATTACAGAACCTATTCCACTCTTTTTAACCAGTGAAGAAGAAGTTCAGTCACCACCACGTTCCACAAGCCCAGAGTCAGGTACCACGTTAAAGTATAGCTTACAGACAATCAAAATGTACCAGGTAATCTGAAAGCTCCCCCATGTCAGAAGTGTTGGACCAAATCAAACCACTTATTCCACCTCCCCCTGACCACAGGGGGTGCCCATGTGGAATGGTCTGTATGTTGGGAAAGCCAGAGAGCATCATTGAAACACCAGGTCTATATTCATTTTTCACCTTAACATCAACTAAATTCAAAGGCGGAGAAATAAAATTGAAGCTTCAAGGTGGTCTTAAAAAAGTGCAGTGGACATAAACCACACCCCCACAAACCCCTACAGATTATATATATTATTTATTAGAGAAAAAACTCGTGGAGTTGGAGTTTAGTCTGCTATTGAGCAGGAATTTTTCACTGAGCAGCTCTTTATGTTCTTGGACTGTAAAGAGCTCTGTCCTGCTACTTCTCCAAGGGAGACCAAGCTATTTCCCCCTTCCATCCCTGTGTCCCAGGATAAAAGAGTAAAGAATAAGAAAGACAAAGGAGGACTTTTTACCAGGGCCTGTAATAATGACAGGCAACAGTTTTAAACTGAAAGAGGCTAGATTTAGATTGGATAAAAGGAAGAAATTCTTTACTGAAGCCCTGGAGCAGGATGCCCAGAGAAGCTGTGCATGCCCCATCATTGCAAGTGTTCAAAGTCAGGTTGGATGGGGCTTTGAGCAATCTGATCTAGTGACAGATGTCCCTGCCCACAGCACGGTGGTTGTACTAGATGATCTTTGAAGGTCCTTTCCATTCCAAATTCTGTGATTCCACGACTCTGTGACAAAGTTGGTGCCTCACCAGGTGCAGGAGGTGTCTCCATGCACATCTGAACACCCTGCAGCAGTAGCTGCTCTACTCCTTCTGAACCCACGGTCCCTCTGTGAACGTTCTTCCTATCACCTCTGTGCTGCTCTAGATTACTTCAGAAAGATCAGCATGTTGAAACCGATTGCCTTATACCTCCCCATCCCACGGTGTCACGCAGATTGAATTAACATCAAAAGTGTTCGTTTATTACTGTAATTGCATGTTTGTGCTTGAGTAACTTGTTTAGAGATAACTGTGAGAAAGCTCCCCTGGGCTCACGAGCTGGAACCTAATAGTGGTTCTTAGGCTTCATGTGTTCTTTCTAAACATTAACAAACTTCGCAGCTCTAAGAAACTTGCAAACATTTTCACATAGAAAGTATATTTTGTTTGTGTAAGTAACAGAATGCATTTGTTGATACATTTTTGACTGTTAGGAAACGGTACAGTACTTGAAAGTATTCTTGAAATCCAGATTAAATTATCTGTATGATGCACACGTGCTAAATCCTTCACAATCCCAATTAAATGTCAGAATGTTGTAGTCCAAGAAAACATCATGGGCTTTCTGCACTGCTTAATTATCTTAACTTTTTTTTTTTTTTTCTACTTTCAATTAATTAATAACTTTTGTTCTATGAGTGTCTACTGTGCTTCTTCCTAGATCAATTTAGGGAGCACTGAGTTCCTAACAGGACTTGCCTCAATATACCTCAGACCTTGCTTATGGCAATGACTCTTCCCAAACCAACAGCTCTGTTCCGATCCTCATTAGCTCTGGGTATCTTTTCGGACCTGGGCATCTTCTTAGATGCAGTTTCTAACTTGAGTTATTACTCTGTTTTTCTTGCATTTAATAACCCTGAATGTGATGTTCTTTTCTTGATCTGAGTGGCAACTAGAGCTTTTACTTGCAACCAGCCACAGTTTCCTTTCCAGGACTTGGAGCCCTGGAAAATGCACGGCTCTCCTGTGAGTGCCAAGGTTGGCAGCGACCTCCTGCAGCAGAGAACACTTACCAGGTTTGTTGGATGTTTCTGTTTGCTGACGTGAATATACCTGTGCACACAGTAGCACGTCATTGAAATAGAAAGGACAACAAGCATGACGGGCAGAACATACCCAAACACGATTGTTATAGTTTCATCTGTCGTTTTATCTGTTAACAAAACAAAAGATTTCATTGTAGTGAGCAACTTTTTAACGGATTCAGATAGTCGTGTGCAGTCACAATGTTATTTTTTGCATATGGGATGCAAATGCTTTAGGTAAGGATTTTGCAAGAAAATTTTTAAAATGACATTTGAGTTACAGGAGAAATTTGTGCTATAAATTAAGTTCTAAAAAGAAGTAACGATCCCTCTCTCAGGTTCTCCTGTTGCTAACTTCTGCCCCCCTGAGACTGATGCAGCTCTGCCACTCCCAGGCCCCATTCAATGAGAAAACATACTCTCCATTCACTAAGACTCAAAGAACACAGATCCTTTTCTTCAGAGAGACGATCGTACCTTCCAGTCAGTAGACTCCAGCTATGTTTTATTAAAGGCAAATTTATTTCATCAGTACAAATGCACAGAGAGGGGAGATACGATGCTAGCTTTTCACTCTCAGGATGGATACATAAAAAACCCTTACAAACTCACTCATTGGTTTGGTTTTTTTTTAATAATTTGCATCTTATTTTTTTTAATTTGCCAGCTTACACATACCTCTCAAAGTAGCAATGCAATATTCTTTAGAGAACCCACTGTACAAAAGTGGTGTGGTGACATGTATCTGCGCACTGACGCAATAAGCTGTTCCAGGTTCTAACCAGGGCACAACCAAGGTGTTGTTGCTGACGGAGAACCACCACTGGAAGACATAAAACAGGAAAATTTCTTTTTCCCTCTAACTCCTCACTCACGGAAAGGTAAAGGTCTTATATCCAAAATGTGTCACAAGCACACAAGTTTTCTGGAACGAATAATAATATGATGCGAACTGCCAGATGCATCCTTTTTTTCACCCAATACAATTAGGTCACATGCTCTCTGAATACTTTATCTTCCATCCAGTCATTCTTCTATCCCTACGGAACAATTTCAGGCTTTATATGAAGCAGGACCGTGTACTATCACTAACCCACATTCTCATGCTGATGTTGCAATAGAGCTAAAGCATCACTCCAGCCCTGTCCTGATGCCTGGGCCAAAATCTTTTAAATTGAGATGTTCTGGTAAAGATAAGAGCCTTACAATAATGAGTGTTAGGTAGACCTTGGAATCTAAGGTAATGTAATTGATCTGTGTCAAGCACCTTTATTGATAAACAAAACAAAACAAAACCCCAAAAACAAGCAAGCTGAACCTGAGCCAGCAACGTGCCCTCACACCAAAGGAAGTCAACAGCACCCTGGGCTGTGTTAACAGCAGGAGAGGGAGCGGATGGAGGAGAGGGATCATCCCCTTCCACTTCGTGTTCATCAGACCACGTCTGTGACCAGTTTTGTTCCCCCCAGTACAGAAAAGTCTGACAATCTGACAAGTGGGTGTAGTAGATGATCACCAGGATGGTTGGGGATGGAGCGGTTGCCCTGTGCAGGAAGGCTGAGGGACTGGAGTTTGTTCCACTTGGGAAAGAAGGGATGGCTTCAGGGGGACCTAACAGCCGCCCCCAAGGATGACGCAGGGAGGTCATCAAGAAGACGGAGCCAGGCTTTTCACAGTGCTGAACGGTGGGAGGATGAGAGACAATGGACATAAGTTCAAAAAGAGAGTTCAGATAGGGAAAAAAGTGTTTCTTTATATCCGAAGACAAAAGTCAAGCAGTGGAAACAGGTTGTGCGGTCTCCATCCTTGGAGGTTCTCAGGATGCAACTGGACAAACCCCAAGTGACCTGGTCTGAGCCCACAGCTGACCCTGCTTTGAAGAGGACTTTGGACTAGAGACCTCCCGAGCTCTCTTCTGACCTGAATGATCCTAAAATTCTTATCAGGCTATTTCGATCCTTGCTGGGACAAAGTGCATTTTGGGAAGCATGGATTTAAAGGACACAGTTCTACAGCCTTGTCAAATCTTACCCGCTTCTTTGTCTTCTTGTTGAGGACAGAGACGTTGTATTGCAGGCCGGGATACACCTGAAGCAGAGATACGGATTCTTCCTCAGGACTTCTTTTCCACTTCTCAGGAGCCGTCAGAATGATTGAAATAGACTTCTCAGTAGAAGACACATTTACCATGGGTGGGCCAATTTTAGCTGGAAACACGAAGATGTACAAAAAGCTGTCAAATGCAGCAGAGACACACTGATTTGCCCATGTAGTTTCTTAAAGTGGATGATAGGAATTTTTTTTTTTTTTTTTTTGTGTGGAGTCTCAGTAGGACTTCAAACAATTTATTTATATTGCTAGAAAATTATTTTATCAGATGACTGAGAGGGTCTTTACAGTGAGAAGGTGAACACTGACTTGGAATTTTGCCTAGGAATTCCTGTGACTTCGCAGGATAAACAACCTTGAAACTCAATTTGCTAAAACAAGCTAAATTGCCAGTATGTTCTCAGATTATCTGGCACAGATAAGAGATATCATGCTCTAGAGTATGATTACTGCTTGATTTAATAGAGACTTTTCAAAATCAGAGCTGTGGATGTGCCATAGCTTTTATTTGCCTTGAATAAAGCTTTACCATAGCATAAGACAGTATTCAGTATATAAAAGACCATACATAAAGCACAGATATCCAAATTCTTTTATGATTATCTCTATTGCTTCTGCCAAAAGCATAAATGTGAGACAACTGCAAAAAAACCCATCAAACCCTCATGTTAAAATTAAAATATCATATGCTGTGAAGGCACATGCAGTCTGAGAACACAGTATTAATCACAGAACCATAGAATGGTTCGGGTTGGAAGGGACCTTAAAGATCATCCAGTTCCAACCCCCCTGCCCTGGGCAGGGACACCTCCCATCAGACCAGGTTGCTCAAAGCCTCATCCAGCCTGGCTTGAACCCCTCCAGGAATGGGACATCCTAAGGCCATTGAACATCTGGCTGTGTGATTAGATTTCCTTACTGTCTGTGAGAGGGTTGAATCGCGTGGTCTCCATCCAGTCAGAGCACATCCCATTCAGGAAGGCTTTCACGCTCGCGTAGTATTGGTCTTCGTAGTCAGAGGTCTCATTGGAGAGGTCACACCATGTGCTGTTGATATTCCTGCATTCTGGCTTTCTAATCCATCTGCCAACACCATATCTTTATTGAAAAATAAAGAAAAAGGAGTTGTACAAAAGCTGTTGCCATGTTAGTAGTCACCTGACAATATAGCACAGAAACTGATATTACAGCTGGTAAAACAGTTTGCCTGTTTTGCAGAAATCTGCAATGTCAAGCAATTCCCAATGTCAGCTGAGATAAAACACAAAATTTCCACAGGTTTTTTAAATAAAAATAAATCAGAGTAGGCCCTATCCAGAAGAGGGTGCATGGAACTAACTGAGATGTTACTGAAACCAATCCAAGTCCAGTTTTGTTTGCACAGACCAGAGATCTCTCAACCTCAGTCTCCACAGCTTTAGCTAAAATCTAAACACGGGATAATAGAGTCAGGATAGCTATTTCTGTAGAGACAAAGCATTCTGTCAGAGTGGTCAGTGGCTCTTCCTGGTGTCTCCTGTCCGCACAACTTGGAGACAGATGATGCTTAGGGTCTCCCAAGATGAGTGGACAGGAGACTACTCATCACTGACAGTTACTTCTTTTTCTTATTTAAAAGAGAGACTCCATTGGAATGCAATGAATTTCAAAAGATTTCTAGTTTGCAAAAGGCACATATGCATGCCACCAACAACGCCTCAGAACTGACCAACTCTTATATGCTGGCAGAAAAATCTAGGTTTCCTCAGAAAATTCCTGCCTGGATTTGCTCAGAAGCTCCTGCTCCTCAAATTCATGTTATGCGGAAAAGAATTGCCCTTTGGCTGCTAATTAATAAGGGCATGTGGCAGCTTCTACGTGACTGCAGGACAGTATCATTCACCAGCATTTTCCACCAAGCTCAAGGTTGTGGTCTCCTGGGCAGATAGAAGCACATAGGAATATTTTTGTCTTCAGAGTGAGAGATGGCTGTACCTGTGACTAAAGACTCTTCCATGGACCAGTCAACCCTGCAGAGTCAGCGCAGCTAGTGTTTTCTGAGCATTCTACCTTCTACGCAATTAACATTCGTTCCGTAACTACTGAGCACTCTCCCCTTTTCTAGGAGGTGGACTATATCACTGCTCTGTGAGTGCATCAAGCAAGAGTTGGGCAAAAAAAGGTTTCAGTCTGTGAGTATAGAAGCAAGCCCTTGAATTTTTTAGTAGCCAGTACAAGTTAAAGGAAACTTATGGAGATCTATATTTGTTTTACTGTCATGAGAAAAATTATTAGACCGAGGGAAGTGTTCATATTAGAGGTAAAGATGAAGAGCATTACACCATCCATGACCACAAAGCTTTGCCTATTTATAAGCCAAACCTCCAGCACTGTCCTGCAGAATCATAGAATGGTTAGAGTTGGAAGGGACCTTAAAGACCATCCAGTTCCAAACCCCTGCCATGGGGACACCTCCCACCAGACCAGGTTGCTCAAAGCCCCATCCAGCCTGGCCTTGAACACCTCCAGGGATGGGGCAGCCACAACTTGTCTGGGCAACCTGTTCCAGTGTCTCACTACCCATAGGGTGGGTGAGAGAATGACCTAGTGAGGCTTTGGAGGATCAAAAGAAATCTGTGGGAGTTGGGTCTGTTAGAAAAGACCAACAAAACACTGGGTGCTGTTAATATTCTATTAAGGACTACACCTCCAGAGCTGTTTGAATGTGTTCAAAAGGCTGATGTGTACAGATGCTAATCTACAGCACAGCCCTTCTTCATCCTTCTGTCTCATTTCTCAGGAATGCCCCTGAAAGCTTCCATGTTGCATCCTCCATGTCTTTAATAGGAAGACAGTCTCTTTAGAAATTTTTTTAACTGGATCTGAAGTAAGCAGTACCAGAAGTAAAAGTTATAAACCATATTGCTTCAGTCTAACCCATATTTTAGTTCTCCTTTCTTTACTTTTTAGCGGCCTTATCCTGCATAAAATTTTTTTAAATTATTATTTAAAATGCTAAAGTAAAAGTCAGTAGGGGGTAAAATAAACAAGTCAACTTACACTGAATACTTCACCTTGTAGAGTACTCCATCTCCTGTGCCTTCTGGTGCTGACCAGTGAAGGACATTCTTCATGTTTATAGATTCAAAATGGACATTCCTAGGGTTAGGCAAAGAACAATACAACTCTCCTGAGAAAGAAAATAAGAAAGGAACAACACACACTAAGAATCTGCAAATGCACATGCTTCCAAGTTAAACAAAAAAAGATACTTATTTTTAAGTAAGCCATAAAATTCTCCATACTGCCTTTCTTAGCATGAAAAGCACAAGGTTTTTGTCTATGGAATTATTTTTTTTTTTTTTTAAACGTCCCTAGCTAGTGCAGACCCAAATTCCAACTGTATGAATGTGCTTTTTCTCTAGCAAAAATGGCTTTGTCACTTGTGACAGGCATTGGCATGGAAATATCCAGGGACTGGAAGCTAAAGCCAGAAAAGTTTGGCCTAGAATAGACACCCATTTTTAAAATTGTAAAGGTATTTTAATATCAGAACAATTTAACACTGGAAACTGTAAAAATATCCTTGACGCTTCGGTAGAATTCTTGCTGTAGCTGAGTGGGCTTTTAAAAATCAAACCAGGTATTTTTTAAAAAGACACAAACAGAGGTATGACTTCTCCAGAAGAAAAGCAGAAGTGCGTTGATTCTCCAGAAAGTCAAAAGGGGACACCTACTCTTAGGCCACTTGTCTAAATTGCTGTTCCTTGCACCAGCTTTTGAAACCAATAAACAAGCAAGTCTGGGGGTTTCATTCACATCTTCCTAATACACACTCCTAATCCAATAAATTTAATGGAGATGCTCACATTGCTAAATTGCTTGCAAAACGGTGGCCCCTGGGCCCAGGGGAGAATCCCAAGCTCCAAATTGTGACTCAATCCCCAGCACCTCCTGCCACAGGAGCTGCTCCCACGGGAGCAACCACAAGACCAACCCTGGAGCTGCAGCTGCTCCGAAAGAGCTTCTCATGGTCAGGGGCCACAGAGAGCAACATGGGGAAGAGAAAAAGTCACCCTGGGGTTCTTCAGGACTTTTCAAAACCCTTGAAGCTTTTCCTCCAGGGATGGAACTCTAGTTCTTAAGGTAACAAAAAAGAGACAAAGAAAGGAGGAAATAAAGCACATTGACACAAACAGTGGGAACCTGCCCGAATGAATAGTCCTTGACCTTTGCTACTTCTATAAGCAGACCTTAAGGGGATTTTTTTAGTACATTTCACTGTTACTAGAGTAATAGTGTTCACCCTCCTGTATAGATAACGTATAGTTCCTTTTGTAAGTAAAAGTCACCACCATTTTCTTCATTCACTCGCAGCTCTCTTTGAGCCAAACTGTAAAAGCTTTCCTCTGCGATACATTTATTAAAACAATCACCTTGCAATTCTGTAGAGACCAATTACTTTAAACTGTCTTGGTGGAAACTCTGGGTTTTGCAAGCCTCTAGCTGCATGTTAATGTTCAAAACAAACTCCAGTGTACCCCTGCATCTCTATCTTCAGATCATAAAGCTGTTTATGGAGGGTATTTCTAATGTTGCTCTCTTATCTCTAGTACTTAAGCTACCGTTGAGTGGCTTTCAGATTTTTTCTAGTGGGAGAACAAGTTTCGTCATGTATAGTCCTTAGGGCAATCTTATTTACTTACAAAAAGTATGTATGTAGAAAGTCCCATTTCCTTGAACGCTTGGACATAGAAATGCCCAACCTTGTAAGAGCTCAAACTAACGACTCAGCTATCATGAAATAAAAAAAAAAGTCAGGATGCCAGGGAATGTGAAAGCAGCAGAAGTCGACCTCCAAGAATCTGCTTGGCTCTAACATTTGCTTCCAAGAGGGAGATACAGAACCTAGAAAATAAAAGGTTTTGATTTCCCCCCAAATAAACGTCCTCTGCAACTGCTTTAGGTAAAACTAATCCAAACGTAAACACGAAGCTGCCCAAGAGAGGCAAGAAAACAGCCTAAAATTTGCAACATCTGTTCAGTAAAATAGAGAAGCTCCAAAACCAATAATGTGCATGCTACTAAGAAGAACAACCCAAAACCAGCATTACGCGGACTACGAGAAATCATCCATGCATCAAGTTTCATTCTTTGTACCACATCCCAGCACTGAAGTATGCGAGACTACAGGAAACCCATCAACTGCACAATCAATAACCGTGAATAAGAGATTAATAAACATAAACATAAAATCTGAAGTCACACAATCCTGCCCAAACCCTGAGAAAGGCAACCAGGCGATCTGTGTAGAAAGGGAGGGAGGGCCTGAGGCACAAACAAACTTTCTGCTGCAATTCCCAAGTGGGAGGAAATACAATGCGTGTATTTTCTTAGATTGCTGGGAATCAAAACCATAAAAGGCTTCTCATTAAACAACAATGAGGAAAAACTAAAAAACCCAACAAGAAGAGATTTAAGAAAAAACCCCAGAGTCTGAAGGAGAATACAGTATACACTGCATGGTCTAAAATCCTCCAGAGGAAAGATTTAAAAAATTCTAGCCCTTAAACAGCAGCAGATGAGAAAGAGACTTGTCTCTGGTAACTTGGGCTCTGAGCAAGGCATCTACTTTGCAGTGGTCGTAAAGGGCAGAGGAAGACAAACTCTTCCATAGGTTGGTTCTTCTCTCTATATAGGATGGACCAGACTGCGTGCATCTTCCCCTCTCCAGTGTAGATGGTGGACCTTCAGCCTCGACCTCTGCTTCCTTGGCAGTTGAACTTCTCAGAGATGCACTGTGCAGAGAGGAGTGACAGGGAACAGCTTAAGTCTTCAAATGAGAAGGAGAATCTATTCTCCATGTCCACCACGAACAAGGAAGAAAAGGCATGGAGTTCAACAGGAAAGGAGACATTGGGAGTAACCCCTTGTGGGAAGAGGAGCAACACGTGAGGACAGATCACCTCAGAAGGCTGCTGGATGTTTCAAAGGGCAGATTAGAAAAACATCTGCCAGAAATGACACTAATTTAGCTGATTCTGCTAAAAACATTCCTACTAGCTCACTTTTCACACCCTTTTTCTTTAATACTTTCTAAAATGTGTAACGCTTATCGGGCTAATCCATAGCCACCAAATTGACCTGGCTGGAGGCAGCCAGCTCGTCACGGACAAGGGAAATTACTACCATTGGATTTCTGAATAGTTTTTGTTTGCTTGTACCTTTTGACATTTCTACGTCATAGAACCATTCCATGATTTGTCCATCCTTGCACAAAAGCATTTATATTCCTCCAGCACATTTTAAAGTCGCAAGAGTCATGCATTTGTCTGTTACATTAAAATATTTTTAAAATAGTGACATGTAAAAGTGTTTTTTATCTTTTTTTTTTTTTTAAATTTCCCTCCTCCCAGTGTGGTTTCTGCTGTGGTAAATGAAGTTTCAAAACAGAAATACTGACTGCAGCAGATGAGCCAATCTCAGCACGCAGAACCCACAGACTATATCTTTACAAGATCTGAAGCATTACAACGCTGCTTGTGAGCTCCCCCCTGCCCCCAGCTCAGCATGATATGGGAGGCAGAGGGGTTGAGACCGTTAACTTTCCATTAGCTGCAAAAGCAGAGATTTGTTTTCTATTTCTGGTCTTGCCCCTTTAGTAAAGGCTTCTTTTTGCCCTTAAGACCAATCATGCCAGATTTTTATTCCTCAAGTCTGCATCTGTCAAACAAGAATAAAACTACCATAGAATAGAATCACAGAATGGTTTGCGTTGGAAGGGACCTACAAGATTGCCCAGTTCCAACCCCCTGCCATGGGCAGGGACACCTCCCAATAGACCAGGTTGCTCAAAGCCCCATCCAACTCATCCACCTTGGCCTTGAACACTTCCAGAGACGGGACATCCACAACTTCATTGGCAACCTGTTCCAGTGTCTCACCACCCTCAGCATGAAAACTTTCTTACTAATATCCAATCTAAATCTACCCTCTTCCAGTTTGAAGCCATTACCCCTTCTCCTATCATTCATTCCATACTCCCCTATTTCTCCAGGAAGAGTTAAGAATAGGCTCCTTCACGTCTATTTGACACTCAATAGTATCAGGAGGCTTACGTAGAAAATAGATCATACATAGAGCTTGAATGTTCGATGGTTCTCAGCCAGGAAAGGATTCAAGCATGTGCATCAGCTGCTTATTTCGGTATCTTGTCTTTAAATATCATGTTCTTTATAATGAAAGTGGTGAGACACTGGAACAGGTTGCCCAGAGAGGTGGTGGAGGCCCCATCCCTGGAGACAGTCAAGGTGAGGCTTGATGAGGCTCTGAGCAATCTGATCTAGTTAGAGATGTCCCTGCTGACTGGGGGGGTTGGACTACATGACCTTTAAAGGCCTAGTCCAACCCAACACACTCTATGATTCTACTCCAAACACAATAGATCCTGCTATATTCTGTTTTTATTTCCAGTAACCGGGATTAATGGCATGGGCGTCACGTGAAATATTTTCAGTTCGTACTGGCCTTCATGAGAGTAGATATCAGTCATCCATGTTGCTTTGCTAGGTTTAGTCTGTCTCAACAACAGCCTGCAATGGCTGCCATCGCTTCCCAGTATAATAAAGTCACTTTATTTCTTGCATGGAAAAACCTGGAGCCTTTATTACTGTCTTTGGAAACGCTGTAAATCAAACCTCGAGTAATATCGTTCGTTACATCTTCATGACTCTGCACACCTGGACTGGAAAGATAGTAATAACATAGGCTTGCAAAATTCACCACCACAACGAAGAGCCAAGTCCTGGTCTTACAATAAACTATTGAGAGACTCTCCAAAACAGTCATGGCTCAGCCCGAAAACACCTTCACGTGTGAGCGAAAAAACCCACTGACGTCAGTGAGATGATTATTCACATCAGTAACAGACTGCACGGCAGGTGCCTCATCTTCTCTTTATCAAAGTGTCTGTTGGGTTTAAAAAACCGGTCAGTTTTAATCGCTCCAAGCTCCCTGCCAGCCATGTGCCTTGCTCGAGTTGGTACTATTCAGAACTTACTTTTCCACATCTATCTGTCTATAAACACATGCATGCACACGCATATATATACAAATATAAACATAAACATGTGTTTTCCGTGTTGCAACTATTACCCCTTCAGCACGTCTGCTTTTCATCTGCCTAACTGGGTGTCAAACAGCGATGTTTAACCTCAAAGCTGCAGAACAAATAACAGCTGCAACTACCTGCGCCCCCTCGCTATAAACAGATTTGTTAACTTTTCACTTGAGCTAGATAACCTAGCAGCTGCAAAGCATAAAAACACAGAAATACTTAAAAAATACAGAGTGTTGGGGTGGTTTTGCTTTTTTTCGGTACACTGGTTATAGTTCTGGGTGGGGAGAAGACCCACTGGAAGCTGACCTCTTGGCACAGAAATTCTTCCTGCGTAAATATGGTTGTTGACTGCGCTGCTCTCACGCAGGGCAATCATCTGCTGTATTTTACTGTGGCACGGCTTCAAGGGTGAAAACACCAAATTACCCAATGAAATAAAATGGAAAAGAAGGTCACGGTGCTTCTTCAGACAACTGTGAGATAGAATTTAAGACGGTGAGCGATGGGGAAAGCATTAAGACAGATAGGTGAGCCTTACTGCCGCACAGCTTCTCCCATTAGCCACAGCAGTAAAACCAGGGACTCCTCCTCTACAGTCATCTCGGAATTTAAACGAGGAAATACTTTTCTGGGCATGACTGAAACTTTGGCTTCAATTGCTGCTGTATTTTCTTATGGGAAAGCGGCCCTTGGGACCACAGAATCACATGGGGTTGGAAGGGACCTCTGGAGATCATCTAGTCCAATCTCCTTGCCAAAGCAGGTCCACCCAGAGCAGGTTGCACAGGAACTTGTCCATGTGGGTTTGGAATGTCTCCAGAGAAGGAGACTCCACCACCTCCCTGGTCAGCCTCTTCCAGGGCTCTGCCACCCTCACAGGAAAGAAGCGCTTCCTTGTATTTAGATGGAAGCTCTTATGTACAAGTCTGTGCCCAATTCCTCTTGTCCTGTCACTGGGCATCACTGCAAAAAGACTGGCCCCATCCTCCTGACACCCAACCCTTAAGCATTGATCAGATCCCCCCTCAGTCTTCTCTTCTCCAGACTAAAAAGACCCAAGTCCTTCAGCCTCTCCTTGTAGGAGAGATGCTTGATGCCCCTAATCATCTTTGTAGCCCTCTGCTGTACCCTCTCCAGCAGTTCCCTGTCCTTCTTGAACTGGGGAGCCCAGAACTGAGCACAGGACTCCAGATGGGGCCTCACCAGGGCAGAGCAGAGGGGCAGGATGACCCCTCTCGACCTGCTGGTTACATTCCTCCTGATGCACCCCAGGATGCCATTGACCTTCTTGGCCGCAAGGGCACATTGCTGGCTCATGGTCATCCTATTATCCACCGGGACTCCTAGGTCTTTCTCCTCAGATGGACGTGGCTCCTTTGTGCAGGGCACTGATTTTACAGGCACCACCAGAGGCATCCCCCATGCCTCACCATCTGCAGGTACTACTCCAAGGCCAAGGATCTCATCCACGCTTACACACCTTTCAAACAGGTTAAGTCCCCAATTCACCTCTTCCCATCGGGAGCTTAGACCCAGCAGTGAAGCCTCGAGCATCTTAGGAGCAATCTACGCCACCGAACATTTGCTTCTGGTGACGCTGTAAGACACTGCCCTTTCTTTGATCTTTCTGTTCAGCTTTGGGTGACTTCCAGCAAACTCCTGCGAAACCCCGCTTGCTCCTTCTATGCTTCTGGTCTTCACTTTTTAAGGAATTCTTTACTCTCTTCTTCTCCCAGCTTATCTGTTTTGATGGTTATGTTCTTCTCAGTGAAAAATATTCCCTCAAACACACGCCTAAGCATAACACAAAAGTGGTCATGCTCCCTCAGAACGAATGTCCATGTAGCATCGTGCTCGGAGTAGAGGGTTGGGGCTGTCTTTTCCTGGCACCTCTGCAGCCTCGAGCGTGCTGGCACTGGCCACGCAGGAATGCGAGGGAGTACAGCAAGTGGTAAACAGGGGGACGGAGCCAAAGCTGGAGCTCAGGAGTTACAGAAGAGGAAGGAAAACCCAGCAAAGCCAGGAATACACAGTAGCAAATGTTATAACCTGCCATTAGTCATCTTAGCAACAATTTAAACAAATGAGTTAACGTTTTTTTGTAAATTAAGTGGGGCTTGAAAGTTTTTCTCTGCTAATTATTTTGGACTCGAACTCAACAGGCTGGATAACGAGGAGGAGGAGGAGTCATTGCAGCTTAGGTGCCTTTCTGCTGGTGGGTTGCTGGAGCTCTGGGACCGCTGGGGGTGAAGCCGGGCTAGCAAAAACCCTTTTGAGTCGAGCGGCACTGGTGGGAATGTGGGGAGTAGCACAGAGGTGATTTCCTGCTCGAGTCATAACAGCGCTCGAGAGCAAACCACAAAGCACACTCTTGCCCTCCCAGAACAGGAGCCCGTCACTCCCCTTGCAGAAGAGGCACAGGGGAAGAGAAAGTTGGGGACAGAAACTGAGTCGTCAAGACAAAGCGTAGACCAGGTGGTGGAGCAGACAGAAAAGAGTGCAGAGAAGGACGAGAGCGGGGCATGTGGGGTTTACTTTTGAAGAAATAGGTGGGCTGCCACAGGAAGCAGGTGACCCCGAGGAGGTCATCTGGGGAAAGAGTGCCAGTGGAAATCCAGCCTGAAGAACAGGAGAGATGCAGAAGGGGAACCAAAGCCGTGGCTTGCCCTGACACGCTCTCCTCCTCCATGGGAAGCCTTGCGTTTATTTATCTAAACCACGTCCTACCTTACAAAAACACCCCTACAGAGAATTATTGGTCAAAGAACATTTCAGACTCAGTCCAGAAAGACCCAACTTCAGAAAGGAGGAGAAAGTCTTCCCAGTCCATTGAGGGCTTGCCAGGAGACAGCTGGAGAGGCCCACAGCAGCTGACATCCGTTCCTTTTTGCTAACTTATATGAAAACCAAAATAAACTAAATTTTCTTCCCACTGTATGGAAGATTTGCAAGATAAGAGCTTGTACAACCTAACCATGCCCTGCTGCAAAAACCTTTCCTTGATACAGTCCAACAGGAGAAAGCTATTATTAATATATAAAATATTAAAAATAACCCAAATGTCCAACATTTAATTTTGAAGATTTTCTTTTCTCCTGAGAACGTGTTTAGCATTACCAATTTATTGCTACTTAGATCAACCACAACCCAACAGCCAAGCAAATGAAAGCGTAATTAGAATACCTCTGACATCTTACATTTGTTTTTCAAACTACCCAAGGGTTAAGCAATCTTTTTGCTTGAAATACTGTAAAAATTATGGTGTGTGACAGTTACCAGCTGAATCCTGACACATCATGTTTTGGAACACTCCTAATCCAGCCTTACACAAAATACCTATTTTTCACATGTAACCTGAACAAAAATTAGTTTTGCCTTTCATTATTTGGTGCTGGCTAATATCTATTAGGCAACAACAGTCCAATTAGAACTGGTAGCATTATATTTATTGCCTAACAGGTGTTGCTCCATGCTCTCTGACCTACTGATGGCTTGTCTGGAGAAGGGATTTTGTTTTTCTTGGAGTCCAAATTAATTTCATTAGTGAAATCCCCCCTTTCAAATCTACGTTTTCCCTTGGGCATGACGTTAACAGAGCGCGAGCACTTGCCTTCATTTCTGAGGGAGAGGCAAACCTCAAAGGAGGCAGGTCAGAGGGCCAGACCACCTTCTGCATAGAATCATAGCATGGTTTGGGTTGGAAGGAACCTGGAAGATCATCCAGTTCCAACCCCCTGCCCTGGGCAGGGACACCTCCCACCAGACCAGGTTGCTCAAACCCCATCCAGCCGGGCCTTGAACATTTCCAGGGAAGGGGCATCACAAAGGTACATAAGTGCCTTTGGGAAGCAACAACCTCTAGAGAACTTGCAAGAAACAAAGATTTCCTGGGGTACCCACCCATTTCTGTTGGCCTCCTGAAGGTGGAGGCTGGCGTGTTTTGAGGCACCGTATGACTGTTCAGTGTCCCACAGTAATTTCAGATGTGAGTAAGTCAGTGCCTAATTATAGGTTTAGTAGTATTTTTACTATCTTTCCTGTACTCAACAGGAATTTTTTTTAAAAACCACCAGTCATGATTTTTAGACTCATTTACCCACCTATAGAATTTGCTGTACAGAGGAAGTCATTCAGCATAATCATCTACGCCTTTCACATGTAAGTTAAGAAAGACTCCCTCAGAAATGGCCTTGAAGGCAGCAGCGTGCACAGCTGGATCCAAGGGACAGTGCAGTGTCCCTGACGTTCAAGGGAACGGCCAACATGCTTTGACGGGCTCAGGAGAAGCCTGACCATCTCCTGGGCTGATGGAGGGGCTACCCAATGGAGGTCGTGTTTGAGCTACTGTAAGTAGCTTTAGACTCAGACTACTCCCGCGTCTGTCTGCTACCTTCTTGCAGTGGGAAAAGCCCTATCAGCAATTACACGTGCTTCAGTCACTTTTCAGTGCTTCTGAGCCACATCCTCTACTTTACTATTTTGACTGCAGCACCCGCTAAGAGCAGGATATTGATGGACTTTCGGAAAAGACAAGGAAAGCCAAGATGCAAAGCAGATGCTATAATAAATACTAGCTCAACTACTCCCTCCTGCCTTTAAGAAACCAGTAGGAAATAAATTAACCCCTTTAATCCAAGAGCTGTAATACCCACTTGTGTGTTTTTATGCACAGAGTGTGATTAAGCTCAAATGCATAAATCTTAGTAAAAGCATGTAAGACTTCTTGTAGCAACGTTCTTCTTCTCTTACTTCTCTTTGGACACATTCCTGTTCCCACCACAAAAATGGGAGTGGAAAATGGAAGGCTGAAAAATAGCTAAGCTATCAGGTGAGATTTAACTCAAGGTGCTGGGGTATAAATAAGGGAAAAAAAGACTACAGACTTCCTCCTGTCCCCTTATTGACCTTAAAATACTCTTGCAGTCGCTAGGCAGACAGGACAAGTACTCTGTTTTTGATGAGAGAGAGATACAGTTTATTTCATCTCTTCATACGTAAACTATCCCATACCTCCAGTCCTACAACTTGTTTCCTTTTCTCTGTGATCTACGTACTTTTACTTTACTGTTTTCAAAATAGGATGAGCAGTGGATAAAAACCTGCAAGCTACTGGTACACCAAGTATACAGCACGAACAGATCTATGCAACTTTTAAACATAGCTCGCTAATAAAGTCTTAATAAAAATCCTAAAAAAAAATCCTAAAATCTCTAACAAAATCCTTAATTTCACTAATGAAATTAATTTGGACTCCAAGAAAAACAAAATCCCTTCTCCAGACAAGCCATCAGTAGGTCAGAGAGCACGGAGCAACACCTGTTAGGCAAAAATGATTTGCCTAGGATGGGCCTGGCTTCCAGAATTCAGGCTCTTACAAGGCTAAACTTCTTAAAATATAGGAACTCTTGACTGGCTCATAAAGGATGATTTTTCTCTCCCTTAGCTGTTAATCCTGCAGTTGCGGATAAACAACACCACTTCTTGGAGAGGAATCAATCAGCAGAAATCAATCTCTACAAGCCACAACTATAAAAACAAACAAACTGGAACCACATGCACAAATGACTTGAGTAATCCTAACCACTTGCTTGGCTTGGAATTAAGACTGTGAAGGCCACTAGAGAACACCAGCCCAGGAAGGGTCAGGTTATCAGCTACAACGGTGAACCTGAATGTTCGCACGGGGAACTGCAACGCACATCTAAGTTTTGGACTTTAATGGTAAATCCCAACAGCGTTCAAAGTTCCTCTAGAGAATGAACTACCTCCTTTAACTATTTCCACTCCTAATTAACAGGCAAGAAGAATTTGTCAAGTTGTGGAAATCATAAGCAAAGCCAACCACCGGGCCACAGATCAATCCTGCTGAGTATATAGAGACCTACTAGGTAATACAAAATACTACGTGCGCAACATTGTCACGTTTTCTGAAACTAAACAAATCATAATATTTTACAATATTTTTCCCCACCGCTTTTCTCATCTCTACTGTTGCATGAACATATTTTTTTCTTCTTTGAATCATTTACCTGATCAAAGAAGGTAATTTTCTGTGAGTTCTTGCTGCGTTTGGGTAATGTACAGCCATCGCTTCAAGTGCAATCTATAAAATTCCTAGGACATAGACATCACAGAGTATATCCATTAGCCTATTTAATACGTGCATGTTGCATGCCTTATATGTGAAATAATCTGCTGTTTCAGTTCCCTATTTAAGACTTTGGCTAATACTTAGTGGTTGTGTCAACGTAACACATCAGCCTCTTCTCAGAGACATAATGCACCTTAAATCACCTCGTGTCAATACTTAAATGTGTCAGCACCATTCAACTGGGAGCCAAGCATTTCACCTCTGTCCTTCACAAATTGTGACTGGTGCTCAAAGACCGTGTATTCGTTGCAGGAATAAAAGTGGCTGTTCAGGTTTGGTTTCTACCAAAATAAGCTGAGCAAGTCGCCTCTGCTGTCCCAGTTTTCAGGGGGAGTGAATTGCAAACAGCAACCTCTCCCCTGCTCTGGAATCCAGGAGCAGCATCCGCACAGGGACTTTAAGTTTTTGAAGCACTGCTTGTGTGCTGACATCAGGAAGCCTTCTCAAGGATTCACCGTGGGTATGAGAGAAGGAAAGGACATGGATTACCAGCACTGGAATACTCCCTGCCTTCTGGATACTTTTAACATGATAAAATACGTCTGGGAATCAATGCGGTCCCTGAACTCCAGCTCAGTGGCTTAACTGCAAAGACCACACCATGACCCCTTTTAACCTTTTATTCTCTATTTCCCAGAACAACATCTTGATCAAAAGGGATGTTTTGTACATTTCAGCATTCTAGTAACTACGAAAGAAAATATACTGAAATTTTCTTAACGGGAGGCAAAGCTACTTCTCAAAATGTAAGTTTATTTATTAGCAGGTCTGTTGCAGGTCAATGTTGGTATCGAGAAAAATCATGGCTATACTACATGCATTTCAGGCTTTTTCTTTTTAACATTGGACTAGCTCTACCTGCATTAGATATGCTGATGGAGCACATCTCCCAGGGCAGCTTCATCCAGAAGAAATACAGTTCCAAGACTGCGTCACGACACAAACAAAAGCACAGTAAGAGAAATGAGATTGAGAGATTCACTTCCAAGTCACATGCCTTACCTGAGTAAAAAGAGTAAACACGCCTTAAAATATATCAAAATGCTTCTATTTTTGCAGTATAGCATTTAGGCCCGTTACCCTTTCCCCAGAATAAATATATATTGTAGTATTCATTGCATCCTTCCTCTGTATAGATCTGCGAGACAGAGACCGGACTCTACAGGCCAGAAATTCAAAGGTTTCTTTAACTTCAGAAGAATGTGGTCGGGGAAACCCCCACTAAAGAATACGGGGAAGGATTTAAGATGGAGCTCGGTAAATTAGCAGATTAACATTCTACTACTTCCAAAATTCAGGGTGTTTCTCCCTATTCCTACCAGTCTCTTGCAAAAATTGCTGAACTCTCCCCTGTGGTAAAGAGGAACACGCTACATTTCTTGATGCTGGTAATTAAACAATGAATTTTCTAGTATTTTTTTTTTTTCCATTTACTCTTCCATTTTGCGTTCTCTGTGCTTTTTCATTTGTTCTAGAGTGCAGATTTTTACGCGGTGAGTGAAATACCAATTTATAAAAATGCCACTGAAGTGCTGTGACAAATGGTCCTGTGCAAAAGCAGGCAGCCCTCAGAGAGCTCAGATAGGTGGGCACAGCAGTGCCCTAGGAGAGAATGCAGCCAGAGGCCACTGAAACAGTCGGTGTAGTCCAGTAAGGATGAAATTGTACCCACTAACCCACCACAGTGAAAACAAAAGGTGCTTTGCAAAGGTCCAACCGTAAGTTAGCATTTAAATGCCGCTGCCGGGGAGCTCAGAAAAAGAACTCAACAAGAGATGCCTAAGGCACAGCACAGATCCCATAAAACACAAGAATTGTAGCCTGTGAAGTCCTGCTGTAAAACTGTTTTCTCCGGCATTTTGGCCCTGGTAGAATCTCTTCCAGCAACACATCAAGCCCTCAAGGGCAACTGCAGTATTTTCAGGACTGCATCTGCTCAACACCGGCAACTCGGGCTTCTTCTCTTGGAAGAAAGTACCCAAAAGGGCCTCCTCTACCCATCACTTCCCTTTGGAGAAAGAGCAGGAGCACTGCACCTCATAGAATTTTTTGCCATTATTAGCAAAATCCCGGTAGGCTGAATTAAAACGACTTTTACTGTCCCATGCTGAAAGAGGCGAAAATGGAAGCCCTAAGCCTTCAGTGGAAGGCGCAGCTCTCCTTTCTGTGCTGGTATTCCTGACTGTCAACAAAAACCGCAAATTATGTCCAGCTAAAACCTCAGGAATGTGCAAACAGATTCCCTTCTCCCTTGAACCCTTAGACAAAACCAACGTAACTCCCTGTATGTTTTTCTAAGCCTTCTTTGGAAGCAAAACCACGATCAACCAAATTTTAAAAATTTTTTTCAAGGGCAACCGAACGCCAATTATAAAGATGTTTCCAAAACACTTGCACTGATGATCAGCAGACTTGAACAAGGTGAAAACACCGCGGTCAGTTGCCTAAAAAGAAGCTCAGTACCTCTGAAAGCCACTAAAAAAAAATATCACTGAAGCATAACGGAGTAGTTTGCAAAAAGAGTTAACTGAGACATGGTACTTTGTGCTACTCAGGGGCATTCAGGGTGTGAAGAACACTCCTTACTGCCCTCCAGCTCTCACAGGATCTGGGAGTTTTGCTGTGGATTTAAATAGGAACAGACTCTGTCCCTGTGTATTAAGAGGCAACTTTTGCAGAAGGGAACAAGAGCACGAAGCCAGAGCAGGTTTCTCAGAAGATCTGCTAACCCCTGCAATGTCTTGCTCGGTTTTATACTCGAAGGATATAAAAAATGAGATGGCCTGCGATGCTTTTACCAGCAGGAGGGGACCCACCACGCGCACACACGCCACAGCTCCGGTTTACACGCATTTGGCAGCATCTTTGCCAGTTTGCTACAGGTGGGAGAAGGGAATCGGAGCCACTCGGAACGCCGACACATCAGCTGAAAACTTCTGCCAAAACCTCATTCTGTTTGTTTTTTCGAATCTGTCTCTTGACAGTTCGGGTAAGAGGCTCGGGGATGGCGATTGTCAAGCAGAAAGGAAGATAGGACCACCAAAGGTATTTGGGGGATTACCCCGATGCATACCACAAGCTCTATCCCCAGAGCACGCTATCAACCTTACCCCAGAAAGTAAATCAACGCACAGCTTTGTAAAGCACAACGGTGGAGAAAAGGAAAACAAAAAAAACACAACGATGGGGAAAAGGAAAAAAAAGAAGTACAACGATGGAGAAAAGGAAAAAAAAAGAAGCACAACGATGGAGAAAAGGAAAAAAAAAACCCCACAGACGAAGCAACTTTGCAGAAATACCCAGTTTTTTCCCTTCTTCCAGTTCAGCACCGGAGGCCAGAAAGACGAACCATGAAATTAAGGCCCCGCTGCCTAACGCCACCGGCACACAGCACCCCAGCCCCGCCGCCACCGGCGCCGGCAGATGCCGCCTCCCGGCC
>VXAK01021378.1:153746-187463 GCA_013399435.1 Arenaria interpres | reverse complement strand
GCTGCGTGGGGTCGGGGGTGCTCCCACGGTGGATGGCAAGGGGCTGCGTGGTGGTGGGGATGCTCCCACGGAGGTGGGCGGAGGGGCTGTGTGGGGGTGGCAAGTCCCATCTTCCCGCCGTGGCACCGTCTCCAAGCAGAAGGATGTCTTCTGCTGCACCTCTCCGTGCTTTCGCTGATGAGTAACTCTCCTCGAAGCCCCCATGAGGCGCGGGTGGGATGTTGTTAGACCCCTTGGTTGTTTTGCAGGGGAAACTGAAGGCCAACGTGCCACATCTCTGAGTGTTCAGGTGTTTGGTTTTTTTCCCGTTCCTTTGCATTAAATAGTCTGTTTGAAGAAGGGAAGGGGCTGTGGAGTCTCCATCCTTGGAGATGTTAAAAGTCTAGCTGGTCACGGAGTTGAGCGCCCTGCTCCACCTGACCCTGGTTGGACGAGAGGGTCTGCAGAGGTGCGTTCCCACCTCAGCAGGTCTGGGATTATGAGAAACAACGTGGTTTGGTTGCAAACAGAGCTCTCGCTGAGTTTGTGTGGAGCTGCTCAGTGCAACCATCGGAGGACAAGAATGTGAGGGAACCTGAAAGGGAGCAAGCTGTGCTCGTGGGGTGCTATGGACTGAATACTTGGGGAGGCTCTAGCAGTTGAAAGCGCCGTGACATGGGCCCTTCTCCTGCCCTCAGATGGACCCTTGCCAGTTCCTTTCCTGCCAAATGACCTTTTTGCTGTCCTTCCAGTTGTTTTGTCTCCCTTTCATTTTACACTCCCCCCCGATCCTGGCACCCATTTGCTGGTTTTCAGTTTCTCCAGCCTTTCATTGCCTCCTTGCCATTTCCCTCAGGATTTTTCTTGTAGAAAAGCAAGAGCTGATACCTGACTGCTGAACATCAATGCGCTTTGCAGCGATGGCCGGCACGGTCAGTACTGAAAAGGTGTTTTGATGAAAGATAACCCTGCTTTTTCTAACTGGAAATGTTTCCACGTCCAGTTGAAACTTTCTGAACTCTTGCAGATAAACACCGTTGGCATTTTAAGCAGAAGTGGGAGGAGGAGGCCTTCTGGTGTTTTTGATTCCCCTACCCTTGTTCTTGGAAATGTCTCAGCTGACTTGGCTTAAAGCCTGAGGAAGACTTCAGCCTGGCTTCTAGACTGGAATCCTTGTCACAAGGAGTCTGTCAGTGTTATAAAGTGAAACTACCCCTTCAATTTCGGTGTCTCCTTTTCCTTTTTCTTTTTTTTGGTCTTGAAGGCAACCCGCCATTTGTATATCTTTGCTTCCCACCAGTTTGGCACTGCCCATATGCTCTGCTGACACCTCTGGCTACCTGTGACAGTAGAGCTTTGTTCCCATTGTAATTTGGTCCTTTTCTTTTCCAACTCCTTTTTTTTCCCCCTTAATTAAAGGATATATGTAACAAATTAATGATGGAAAAAATCGAATTTTAGCAGAACAGTGTCTCTCTCATTTATGTCACAGCAAATTTCCATGAGCCCTTAACTTCTGTAGGTTTACTCCAGATCAATTTTAAAAGAGAGTGGGTAAGAGCAGAATTTTAACTGCTGTCCAAAGTGGCTAAAATATTGAAATGATTGAATAATTTTTTTCTTTATTATAAAAGAATAGTTCCAGAAGTGAAGCTATTTATACAATGGAAAAAAGTGGGAAGTCCAATTAGGATTATATAGCAGTTAATTTTGCAGAAAAAAATATCCAGTCCCTGATATGTTGATTTATACTTCTTTTTAGCTGTTGGGGCTATGAGATGCTGTAGGGATTAGCTCCTGCCTGTGTCAGACAAGCACAGGAAAGAGCTGATAATCACAGAATCACGGAATTGCCCAGGTTGGAAGGGACCTTTAAGATTATCTAATCCAACCATCAACCTAACTCTGATAAAAAAAAATATAAATCACTAAACCATGTGTCTGAGCTCTATGTCAACCCATCTTTTCAATACCTCCAGGGATGGTGCCTCAACCCCTTCCCTGGGCAGCCCATTCCAATCCTTAATAACCCTTTCCATGTAAAAATAGTTCCTAATATCCAATCTGAACTTTTCAACAATCTCCCTCTCGTTCTGAGTACTGCTCGTGTTTCCAAGAAATATGTTTATTTTATGGAACAGTGCATGTGCACACGAATACACACAGCTTTTGGTGACAACACTATCTATAATCCTACGCTCCTTTCTCCAAGTTGCTGTTGGCTTGCGTTGGAAATTTGCCTGAGGGAGGCGTACAGTGCCTTCTGTTTATGCCAGATGATGGTGATATATTGACTACACTTGGGTGGTGGCTGTTATTAGATGTGTTAATGGAGGAAAACCAAGGTAGGGGGACTGAACAGATATTCCTACAGATGATGCTTATTGTCCACAAGCAATAAAAACCCCAGGTTTGGACAAAATAGGGTTTGATTTTAGCCTAGAACATCAGGCTGCTGATGTATCCCCCCTGAATCTTTGCCTGCTATCAGTGAAGACAAAAACTTTCCCGAGACTTTTCCTCCCGCCAGCAAATAGGGAGATTGCCTCAGAAAACAAGAGCCCATGCTTTATTCTGTAAATATTTTAACTCTGGAGTGTAAACAGAAGGCTTGTTTCAA
Organism: Arenaria interpres; assembly: GCA_013399435.1. NCBI lineage: Eukaryota > Metazoa > Chordata > Aves > Charadriiformes > Scolopacidae > Arenaria > Arenaria interpres. The sequence continues at coordinate 184,864 of VXAK01021378.1, read as the reverse complement.
TGCAGATAGCATCAGACATTGCCGAATGTATTCATAAAGAACAACATGAGCACTAGGAAGAAACTGGAAAGTTCAGAGATGTGGCCACGTTCCAACCTAGCCTTGCAAAACTGATCTTTCTATGGAAATATTTAAATTGTTGTAATTAAACATGGAGGGAGGCTGCCCCGGCCAATTTTTAAATTATATGGAAATATTATTACATGGAAAAGACGAACTTACACTGTTACGTGGAACACATTTCAGGAAATGTTTGCCTTTGCATTAATTCAATGAGACAGTAGCAGCTTAGTATGCTTCAGCGAATCTTAAATAAAAAGCGCTAGAAATTACTAAAAGATGCTATCAGCCTTTATGTTTTGAAATCCAGACACAGAACTGTGGGAGGCATTGTTTGTGTTTGGTGCTCGCTATAGGAACCGACCCGTGTGCCTTGCGCATCCTGAACGCCCGCCACCTTGATGTCATCAGTAAGAGGGTGTTGTGGTTTTTTTTTGTTTAACCAATTGATTTAGGGTTAGATTGGGATGCTTTTGTTCTCATAACGTACAGTTTAATGCCTTTCATGTTTGCAGCCCTCCTTCGCCTACTCATGGGTTCTGTGCTGTTCAATCCTTATTCTGCCAGCCAGGTTAAAACTCAGGCACAGGCTGCTGGGTTTTGCCGGTGCAATCAGGAGGCAATTGTCTTGCCGTTCAACTCAGCAGAAGATAGATGGGAAAGTGTATCTTTTGCTAAACCCTGGTATTTATTGCTTTGCTGTTAAATGCCTCGGATACTGCCCGCATCCATGGGAAGCCTGCCTGCGTGCTGGCTTTGCTGCCTTCCATGCTGTCATTTAAAAAATTGTAATAAGAATTGAAACAGAACTCACTTATTTGTCATTCTTCCTTTCCGATTATGAAATTCAGTCACATTTTGACACTAAAATAAACACATACTTAGGCAACAATAAGTTAAATACCAATTTTTTCTTCCCTGGTACGTGAATCCATCAGAGCTTTCAAAGAGAAAGTGAAGAGGGCAAGATAAAATTGTTCTGAATGTCATTGAAGAGAGGCTTGAGGGATGACTCATGTTCCTCCAGACAGTTTATAGGTTATTCCTCATGCTACTAGTTTCAGTGTAACAACAGTTATTCATCTTCCCCCATAAAGTACTTATGAAAGAGATTCTTCGTCATCTTGTTTCCTAACATATTTTTGTCATTCACTATAAAAGATTATATAAAAGTTAATGATTTCCAAGGTATACAAAGTAGCATAGTATTTTCAGTAACAGGATTAAGAGAAGGATCAGATGTTTGTATTTCACTAAGAACTTGGGGAAGAAATCAACAGATCTTGTTTAAACAGTGTTCTCCAGGACTTTGGAAAAAGAAACATCTCAGAAAGTCCTGCTATTGCTCACAGTGGACCGAAACACCTTAAACATTCCTTGTGACATCTTCCTTTGCTCTTAGTAGATTGATTGACTGAACAAAACAAGTATTCTTAAGCTCCTAAGTGCAACAAATCAGCACCAATCAAAAAATCATTCTTATACACAGCTGTAATTAGAAATACACCTTTACAGAGCACTCCCTAAAGCACAAACTCAGGTGGAGGAGATTAGTTAATGTTCTAAACCCTGGAGATCGTTAAGCTGTGGAACTTCTGCAGGTGCTTTGCTTCTTACAAGCTGTTGCTAAAAAATGCAAGCTTGGCCAAGGAAAAAGTTCTGGTCCCACCTGCAGCTGACCCCCATCTCACGGCTGAACTGAAGCAAGTCCTCCTCAGGAGAATCTGTTGACTGTTTGAGGTGAGTGCAGAGGTAGCTATACATACACTCCATTATGGATTTTATTGATAAGGAAATCCCAAAGCAAAAGGTTTTCTCCCGCCAAAATGCCTCAAACTACTGAATCTACCATGCTGTCAATAATCCCTACAAATGTAAATGGTGGATTGCAAGGACTAGCAGATCAGGAAAGCTGGTAAGCCTTCCAGTGTCCACACTTGTTAATACCTTTACCGGAGTTGTTCCCTGTGTCTAATTCGACTGAGAAGACTAATTATGATTCACCGTCATATTACATCAGGTGTTATATGTAGGAGGGTATGGCATGTGATCTTGATTTGACTCCGTCTTCTGATATTAACAAAACCCATAAAGTTAAACCATTGCAATAAGGGAAGTGAAAAAATCATTCTCCCACCCTCCAAAGTCACAGCTGCAGAGCTATTTTGAATGGTATATTTACAAATCCTGATTTGCATAGTCCAGACAGCAGGCCCAAGCACTGACCACAGCCAAGAGCCCTCCTCCTGTTTTGTAGCACCAAATCCAAGGTGAGTTCACCGAGACGGAAAGATCTAACCTAGACAGAGAAGTAATAATCATAACAGCACTGTCCCCAGCTGAGCTTGACCCAGGATGCCCACTGAAGCACAAAAAGCTCTGAGAAAAGTTTGAGCCCAACTGTGTGCAATATGATGTGTGTCTCTGAGTTAAGATCCTCTGCTGGTGGAAATCCATTAATGCCTTCCTCAAGACACCCCTCCTGAAGAGACTTAATTTATCCTGTCCTCAGAAAACAACCCCCAGAATATCAGGAGGTGGCACCCAAGGATTAAGTGGGATCAAGAGCAGCCTGTATGGTTTGACCATGAATTGCATATTGCTCTACTGTCTCTTGGGGAGAGGTTACTAAAGGAAAATAATGATTCGGTAACTCATTTGTATGCATAGGTCTCACTGAGCTGATCAAGCCATTTTATTTCTTTCATCCCCTTCTCTTTATTAATTTACTGGATAATTAAGCAGTACAGTGAGACATAGCAACACAAATCCTGCTGTGCAAAGTAGAAAGGATCTAGTGTGACTCCCAGGAGGTCTCTCATGAACCTTCAGAAAACCAGGACCATGGTAAGCTGAAAATGTGCCTGTCCCGCAAACCAGACTTCTTAACTTGTTTATCAGAAACATTTATAACCTAAAGATACAGCCCCGTAGAACAGAATTAAGTCTAGGAAACACCTGAAGCAAGAGGAAAATGTATTCCTGGCTGGATCCTCAGACTATAACCTGCCCTTCATACTCTGGACCTGGCCTAGAAACTGCAGGCAGGTGTCTCAGCTATGTCCCCTGCCACTAGATGTATCATCCCTGACCTGAGAAGTAGAAGAATGATGCAATCTCAGCTGGGTTTAGGTCAGACACCTGTATTTGTGGGCTTACTCTATGTTCACAAACGGTTTTGGAGCAGCTGTAGGGTTTTTAAGGCTGGTTGTTTGGGTGGCTACCATGCCTGAGCTTTAAAAAGCCTGATTTTCAGTCACCTGTTCATGTTTTGACAAAAACACCTATTTTAGACATCTTCCTGAAATGGAGACCTCCGATTCACTTCGGAAGATCTTCTTGTGGTGAGAAGACTCAAGAAACCATGAGGAAAGAATCCACACATTTAAAGGTTTTGCCATATTGTAATCAATGCAGATGTTATGTTGCTCCATTACATCCCCTTGGGAAGAGTGGAAACTACCCTATTCAAAGTGATGTTGACAGGTTATGATAAAATAGCAAAGAAAAAGGAAAACATTGCAAATACTTAATAAATCATAAGAGACGGTTGAAACAGTCATTCAAATGAATGGAAAAGGCTTAGTTCCATATAAATAATGAATGGCTTCTCTTGTATTGAACTCCTGAAAGAGACAGCAAGCGTGCAAGAGGGAGTGTTGTCACTGCAGCAGACTTTTGTTAAGGAAGGAGAACGTTGGAGAGATGCCTGAAGGCAGGGTTTTGTCCTGAAGGGGAGGAAGAGTGGTTCCAAGTGCACCAGGAGCAAGCTCATGGTACTTCCCATCAGCTGCTTTGAGCTATGGCACGCACCTGAGACACGGTTGTTGGCATTAAAGGGCAGCTGGATGCTGTTTGCTACAGGAGGTGCTATGGCTGGCTGCTGCACAGCACCTTTTTTCAGTCAGTGGGGTGTGCTGGTTTGTGGTAGAACTTTGAGAGTGCCTGAGACCTGGTAGAGGCAGGATACCTTTGGCACTGCTGAGCTGAGGACTGCCCTATGACAGAGAGAAATCCAGGAGGGTGGACTTCCCCCTCTGAGTGAGTGGTAGCGTGGTGAGTACCCAAACTGAGGTTCAGATCAGTGGAAGAAGGCTGCCCGAGGTGGGATAATGGGTTTGCCATGGGTGCTGAGTGCCTCTGCACCATGAGTCTGGCCTCTCTGAGGGTTAGGGGTGAGCTGTGCATCTCCATTCTGCAGGTACAGTGAGACCAAACCCTCTGGGATAACAGTCAGTAAAACATTGATCATTGAAACGTACATGTCCTGCTGGAGAGTCTTTGGCACCTGCACAGACACTCCTTCCTGGGTAAAGGAATTTAAGTCCCCCGCGCCATCCTTCCAGATTCGGGTGGTAAAGGTGGTTGTTGCCACCATTTCCATGGTTAATTGAATTCAGCACAAAGTGTCACAGAATCAGAAGTGTTGGTTGAGAGGGTCAGATCATAGAGTCATTTAGGTTGGAAAAGACCCTTAAGGTCATCGAGTCCAACTGTTAACCTAACACTACCAAGTCCACCACCAAACCATGTAATCCACCCTCCTGCCTTGGCATGGTCCAGCCTCCCAGGTTTGGCATGGTTTGAACACACTTTGTCCCCCAAGCACAGATTGCTAATAATCTTGGGTAAGAAATGTGTGCTTGAGCATCACCTGGCAGCAAAGGCAGGGACACAACCAGGCAGGTTCAAATGGCATCATCCTGTCCATGTCAGCCTGACTTGTTTTCCTGAACCTGCACCGCTCCTTGGTCACCAGGTGGGAGGTTTGGACTAGATGATCTCCAGAGGTCTCTTCCAACCCCATGTGATTCTGTGGTTCTGTTTGGCCTGCCCATGGGCAGCTGTGGTTGGAAGTGAGTGCTAATGAACACGCGCAGAGGAAATCGGGGTAGGTCATTCATGAGGACAGCAGGAAAAAGAAAAGGTTAGAAAGGATATTGGAGTATTGTCCTTGGCTGGAACAGGGCTACCAGGAGGAGGGTTTCCTGTATTACTCCAGCAAGAAGGAACCAGGGATGCTTTGAGGTGTCCCGGCATCATCTGGAGGATGTGAAAGAAGAGGTAACAACGTGTTTTGTGCTGGTTTCTGCAAAGTGTGGTATGAAACCAAGTACCTTGATGGGTACTTCTCCAAAAATGTAGACTTTCTGAGCTTACCAAGTACAGCCTGCATTTGCTGTGTCTGGAGATAATAGGAGGGCAGCACATGTTAAATAAATGGGTAAGTTTTGATTGGTCTAGAGTTTTAATAAAAGAATTTAACGGATTTTTCTTTCATGGTTAATTTTCTTCACCATCAAACTACTCAACTGGAATAAGGCTTTGCCTCCGATATTCCAGTAATGCTTTGGGTCCAGATTAAGGCGGTGATTTGCCATCTTTTATTTGGTGAAATCCCTTGTGAAGCCTGCAGCGGGATATCTCAGGACGGTCACACCCACGACCACGTTTCTTAGGAGCAAGGAACATGACACACCGCTTCTTGCTGCTAATTCGCAAGGGTATTGGCAATGATCATGGGTGTCTTACTCTGAACAAACAAGGGAATTAGAACAAATTAATAGATGATGAATTAATAGTCTGCATTCTACTGCCGCTGCCTGCAGTAATTGTTACTGTGGTGAAAGCAAGTCCCTTGAAACCCGTGGAAGTGACAGGTGACTTTAAAGCTCAGAGAATGTACTCACACGGAGAAGTTTAACGCTGCGAGAGTTTAATGAGGCTGCCAATTAGAAATTAAGCATAGGAACCACAGCCTTGTTTTTCAGAGGATGAGTTTGTATTTATAGTCGTAACAGCAATAACCTAAGTAGAAATTTTCCTTCCATTATAGTGGTTCAGAAAATGATCAAATCTCATAGCTTTTGAATGAACTTTCTGTTGATTTTATCTTCTCTGCCTGACTCCAGTATCAGACTGTTAACCCTTGAAATCAATTTTTTGCAAGTATTTTGTTGCTGTAGGAAATTGAAAGAAGAAACAAATAGCCTATGAAGAAGCCATAATGGTATAATTTTGAAAGCGTTAGCTGTAACTCAGACTGTCAACTTCTGAAGGAAACAAGCATTATTGCTACTTGATTTCCATGCACTGGTAAAGAAATCAATATGACCACAGAAATGCTTCATAGCATGAATACTTGAGTCATTGTAAATTCTATGAAATCTCTTTGTTAAAATGTCAACAGTTCGCTCTCTGCAGGAAACTGCAACTTCTAAATTACATTTATCAACATCAATGTCATATTAGAGCATCTGAGTTTTAGAAAAATAAGTGCTAAATTTACATTTGCTACAAAAATCTCAAAAAGTTTAAAGATAAATTTTATTTGTGTCTGCTTACTATACCATTTCTAATAAAATAAAAAAAAAAGAATAGAAGATCTGTTTCCATTGCCCTAGAACAGTGTTATTTAGGGAAGTTGTACTTAAAAGGCATCAGCTTACATTTAAAATTAAATACTAAGCAAAGAGAAAAATATACAGTCAAAGTTGAAGTTGTAATTCTGAATAAGATTAGTCTCAAAATTAAAGTCCAATTAGCCAATTGACGAGGATGTGCAAGCCCTTTGCAGGCGTCAGTAGTGTCCTGCCAAATAGATGGCAACATTCATCTCATTGAAAAGCAAGAATTAACTAAATGCAGAGCATGGATTTGTGGTCTAAGCCAGTGTCTCTTTTTTGTGGTTATGGTGTGAAGAACTACCCTTTCATTTGTTTTTCTTTTTCGCCTTTCCACCTAGAGGATCCTTTGGTTTGAGGATAACAAGCCTCCTGCTCCTACGAGCTTACACGCCAATTTGAGAGTTATTCCTGATTTCTGCTGGGCTTGTTGACAGCCAGTGAATGTTGTTGAGTTCAATCTGCCTAATGATGTGCATTCAACAAAAACAAAGTGGTTTTTTCCTGTTACCCACTCTGCCACCACAGGTTATTGCTAAGCTTCTGTAGTTTCTTGGTGCTCAGGTCATCTGGAGTTTGCTGTTTCTCAATGCAAAGGTTTGCAGTAAACCAGTCCATGAAGAGGTGTTGAAACTCTCCTGATGATCCCCCATTATGACGTTTTATCAATTACTTTCATCCCATAAAATATTTATTCAGCTGAAAGTGGAAATGTAGTTAAAAATATTTTATAAGGACACAGCTGGACTCCACCATTTGCTTTTCCTCTAGAAGGGTCATGCCATGATGTTTCCTCCACCCACACTTTTTTCTTGGATGAAATCACTTTCTCAGCTAGAGGAAATCTTAGAGTAAAGGTTAGAGTCTCTCACCTTCCCCAGGGAGATACGTCTTCTCAGGATGGTCTTCTAGTACACAAAGTTTTTTCCTCTACTGGTACACTTTCTTCTTTCCCTCTCCTTCTGAAATGGCCAAATAACTAAAAAAATTACCGAAGTAGCAACTGGATGTCACTGTTTTCTCACAATATCTACTGCACCTTTTTACTGCAATGTTGTAACTCGTGGGCTGCCAGCTACCCCGAAATGCGAGCTGAAGTCAGGGCAGACTGAGATGCAGCATCCCCAGCTATGAGGTCCTGGGGGACTCACTTCGAAATGAAACCAAAGTAATTTTCAATATGGAATTGTTTTATTGTGGGCGTACATCTGCACATAAACTTTACGTTGGGTTCAGAACAGCACATAAAGGCTTGTAAGAGATAAATTAGGCTAAGTATAGCACTCATCATTAATCAGGATACTAAACAAGCATGAGCGCTAGAAAATGAACACAGCTGCCCCTTCATTTATCTTGCTGTCAGAAGGTAACTCTCCTACGGAGAGAAGCTCAGAAGTGGTGGCTTAGGGTCCTTTGTGTCTCTCAGCTTGCTGAGGTTATGTATGCTCATATATAATAACTACATATCTATGTTACATGCATATATGTTTGTATATACACAGAGAAATATCCTGTATACATACCAGTACTGTTTTTGTACTGGTGTGTGTATATTGATTTATGTGTTCTCAACAGTCCTAAACTGTAATTTTGAGCTGAAAAGTGAGAGATATGCTTGTTTATTTAAAAGAAAAAATGTTTACTAGTTATTTCCGTTCACACTGAGTATTCTGACTCAATAATGGAAATTTTGGCTACAGTGTTACTGTAAGGTTATATTCTGTGATAACTTCCATCAATTCACCCCACGTGAAGATGTGATATAAGTGTAGCTGATACGGTAAATCATTAACGTTCATTCCAGAGTGAATATGTGATGCTGGAAGGTCATAAAACCCTTTATTTCTCATTTGCTTTGGGGAAAAAAACAGATAAGTGAAGTAGAAGTTACTGGAAGTCTCCAAGTGTTAGTTTTATAGTAACTTCTCTGTGTCAAAGGGTATTTTGAAGACGAACTCACCAATGGCTAGTCAGATACTCGCTGGCTGGTGTTCCTTCGTCTGACCTTTTGCATGAAAGCAATAAATCAGCTAGCCTTCCACGTCTCTCGTATTGTCCTGAGCTCTTGGGAAAAGGATGATTGAATAGGAAGAATTAGTGCTGCTGCACAGGATTTAGCATAATGGATAGATCATTAACCTTTTTAAGCCTGGTATCCTGGCTCCTGCACTGGCCTGCCATGGCTGCTTCAAGTAAGCGAAAAACTCCATCCATAGCAGGGACGGTTTGTGCAGGGAAGGGGAAAGATTTTTTGGACCGGAGTCGTGAGAACGGGTTGTTGTATAGCAACGGGATACCTATAGTATTGTACCTATGGGAATATGAAGCTCCGTATGGGCTGCAGTACCCAGGTTGTTAGCTTTTTTTGCTTGGCATTTTCATGACTACCCTGTTGACAGCATCCAAAACGGTTAGTTTGAAGGTCGGCTTAGGAGCGGGCACCTGAACACTGATGCATCATTTTGACCACATTGTTGACTGCAGTCTTTAGTTTATTTGGACAAAGACATCTGCTTCAGGTGTGCAAATTGCTGCACCTCAGCCAAGAACTTGCAGGAGAAAAATACCTCACCACTTAAAAAGACAGAAATATTAATATGCAGCACTCTGGTAGCTGTTAATATTAGATACGCAGGTTACCATGCCCAGGTAGATACGACACATGTTATAGGAAGATGTGAAGTCTCATTTTACAGAGACTGCTGGAGGCCAGGCAGCTCCTAAATTGTTCTTGCTGCCCTGATTTCGGTAACTACATCCTGCCCCAGATGTGTGTTTTCAGTGGAGTCCTATTAAAATTGGAATTAAATATTGGAATGAAAAGAAACTTCTTATCTCCTGTGTGATGTTTGGTCTGAAAGAGGATGCTTGAAGGTACGATTTCTATTGCATTTGATTTGAACTCATCACATAGGATGTGTGTCAACACTTGAAGACATTTTTCAAAGGACTCAGCTTGACAGGGCTTCCCACAAGAGAAAACAGCTAGATGTAACAAAGCTTGATGGGTGACACACAACCAGATCAACCCCAAAAGTACCCACCAGCTGAGCATGATCTTAATTTCTGGTAATTTTTGATGAGCCCACACTGAAAATATGTGTCCATAATGTAGTTCACCTCTACACAATCCTACACTTTATGGTCCAGGAGCTTTAATTCGTGTCTTAACGACACCCCACACTTATCATTGCGATGCTTTCTGTGTCGTCTTGCCATCTGCCTACGGAGAGAAATCACAGTCCCATTGCATTATACTGTTGGGACCATGTAAGAAAATACCCGAGGACTTTTCTGCTTGGTTGATGCTGTGATGTGTTCTCAAATCATCACAGAATCACAGAATATTCATGGTTGGAAGGGACCTTTGAGATCATCAAGTCCAACCACAATGACTTACACCTCACGTTCATCATCTCCTGGACTTGCCACTGTTGCAATGTTTCGTACTTCTTCCTTTCTTACTGTGTGTTACCGACAAGCAGCGACAGCACAAGAGATAGGAGGGGCAGGCTGACTTTAAGGGAACTGAGAACAGACATAATCTCGTTTCCAGCTGGGGTGACACCTCCTTCCAGCAAATCACATGGCAAAGTGGGGAATTTTCAGAAGGACCAAAGCTGGAGACCGACTGGGCTGCCAAGACGCCTACTTCAGAGGGGATCAAGTACCCTGTCAGCTACTTGGCTGCTTGTTCACAAAACTCTGTCAAAAAAACCCAGGGCATACACTAGATAGAGGTTTCTCTTTTAAAAATTGGCTTATTCACGTCTAATCCTGCTCTCCTGGTGTTTTATTATTATTGCTTTTATATGGTCCCCTGAGCTTTGTTATCATCAAACAGCAGGTATACTGTCTCTTGCCTGTTGCCTGACAAACCTGTCCCCAGGAAATCTTCAGTGATAGGTACTGTTTGTGTGCTATGCTCAGGTCATGTCATCACTAGTTTGGTTTTGCTGCTGTGGAAAAGGTTTTATCAGTTTTACTAGTAGTGTAAACCCAAATCATTTAAATAGCAGAGAGCATCATAAGCATCCGAGTTTCTACCAGTTGTCTTCTGTCACTGGCATGTGGGCTCATAGTGGAAGGGGTTTCACCTTTGGGAAATCAGCTCCTACATCTGCTTTGTGGACTGCTAATGCCAGCGTAGCTGAGAAGGAGTTGAGGACCGAAGTTTGTCACATAAATAAAACCGAAAAAGAAGTCAGAATATAGACTTAGTTATACGGAGAAACTTGACTGGTTTGAAATTCACAGGTCACCCACTGAAACTTCCTCTTCTGAAGGAGGTGTGAGTGTTAAGAAATGAGAGGACTGTCACATTGCCACACAGTCGGCCGGGCAGCGGGGATGTCCGGTGCACTCCCCCTTCCGAGGAGATGCAGAAGTTCAAGAGGAAAGCGAGGGTTTCTGTCTCTTCAGGTTTCTTTGGCAAGATCGTTGATAGTAAATCTAATGGCCAGATTTGAAATACTCTTTTTAAATTTCAAAGCAAAGAATTTCAAAGCAAGTTCTCATTTTCAAGCATTCAAGCGATATGTTTTTCAATGTAACACTTATACATATCCATATTGCAAATCACAGGATCATCGAACCATAGAATCATAGAATGGTTAGAGTTGGAAGGCACCTTAAGGATCTTACAGTTCCAACCCCCTGCCCTGGGCAGGGACACCTCCCACCAGACCAGGTTGCTCAAAGCCCCATCCAGCCTGGCCTTGAACCCCTCCAGGGATGGGGCAGCCACAGCTTCTCTGGGCAACCTCTTCCAGTGTCTCACCAACCTCACAGGAAAGAATTTCTTTCTGGTATCCGATCTATATCTCTCCTCTTTCAGTTTAAAACCATTACCCCTTGTCCTATCAATCCACTCCCTGATAAATCGTCCTTCCCCATTTCTCCTGTAGCCCCCTACACAGATGCTCTTACATGGTCTGCTTTGGAGAGGTAAGGGTGTGGGTTGTCTCCTCTGGGTACACTTAGCCTGCTCCTGTCTGCTTCCTGCAGAGGGCTGCCAGTCAGCACACAGCTTGTCTAAGCCTTCATCTAAAAAAATTTTCTGTGCTTTTTCTGGAGACAAATAAGATTGACACATTGCAACATTCAGAATCATAATATTTAATTTCTAGGCTTAGTACAGTGCACAGTCTCAGGTGAAGTGCCCAACTTGCTGGGGAAAACACGGGAAATTAATACAGGAAGTTCCATCTAAACATGAGGAGGAACTTCTTCACTTTGAGGGTGGCAGAGCCCTGGAAGAGGTTGCCCAGAGAGGTGGTGGAGTCTCCTTCTCTGGAGACATTCAAAACCCGCCTGGACACGTTCCTGTGCAGCCTGCTCTGGGTGACCCTGCTCTGGCAGGGGGTTGGACTAGATGATCTCCAGAGGTCCCTTCCAACCCCATATCATTCTGTGATTCCGTGAAAAGTCTCACTGCTGTTACCATCTCTTTCTTGCTGCCATACTCCCACACTGGAATTGCTCTGTGTCTTGCCTCTCATTATATTCTGGTCTATTGGTACTCTCTGACTGCTTCTTTCTTGCCCTGCCCTTGTCTTCCTGGCATGCTGGAGAGCCTGGATGGACTCTGAAGCTGTCCCTGGAGCAGGCTGTTGACAGGGAAAGGCGACGGTGCAGGACCTTCCTCTCCCCACTGCTGTTTGCAGGGACAGGAGCCCATGGGTGCTAGTGGGATGATGCTGCTCCTGTACGGATGCAACCTCTAGCATGGCCCAAGAGGAGCTGCTGCACTGCACTTGTTTTTTCAAGTTTTTTGGCTCTGGCCAAGGAAGTTGAAAGTATATTTTAAAAAATACTGATTTAAACCCTCTCACCTCAGGTGTACTTGGACTGTTTTACAGGTAATGCTTTTCATTTCTCTTCTGAGTAAGCTTCAAGCTATTTGGTATTTGCATCTGTGTTCATTCTGAAAACTGACATTAATACCGGGACAGAAGGGAGGATTATGCAGTATGCAGGGGTAGGGTTGTGAAAGGGCTTCGTCAGCTGCCAGCAGACATAGAAAAATTTACTATAGGTAATAATACCACACGTGGTTTAACTTCCAAAAAACATGCCCTCAGTAAGCGGAATAAGCATTGCCTGCTCATTTCTGTAGACTGCAGGTTTCTAACAGAAATAGTCACAGCTCTCTCGTAGCTCTTCCCTGTGCCTGAGGAGCCAGTCAATAACAACACTAAATTAACTTCAACGTAGAGTTCAGCAGGGCCAAAACTGCTGCTGCTTCACCCAATTCACTACATAGTAGTGCCATTGGTAGGAATCTGTTTTTAGTTACAACAAAGGTTAAAAAGTCAGGACATAGCAGTGGTTAAAACATCTCAAGGTGTTGATCAAGCATCCACTTTTTTTTGCTGACCTGAGGAGTAAATGAGTGGGCATTTTCTGCTGAAGCAGAAAACGTACTTTTTTTGTTGTCAAAAAAGTTTTGCTGCTTGTTCAGTGCTTTCTTCCTAGTAACAAAAAAAAAAAAAGAAAAAAGGATGCATCTTTAGATCTTTAGTCACTGGGGGTGGACTCGGAGAAGGGAGCAGCATCTCTGCGGCTGAGCCAGCTGTTTTGTAGCTTTCTGCGCCTTTTGAAACGCAGCATGCCAGAGTGGAGATTTCCCCTTAAAATGAATTGGCACTTACGATTCAGGCTGACCTTTAACTGCTGAGTCTGATGACCGTGGTATAAACTCTGTCATTATCTTTACCGCAGAGGAGGACTTTTGTTCAAATTTGGCATTCATATATTACTTTGATAATTATTTTTGAGTGACAGGCAGTGTCACAGCAGTCTAGTATTTGAGATCCTCAAAGCGGAGAAAACAAGGTCCAGTTGCCCACGCTGTCCGTAATCTTTCCATGTAATCTTAGCAAATCCCTTAGTTCAAAGCTGGTTGGGTATCTGTGTATCTTAGCACCTCTGAATATCTTTATGGACCAGATTAGAGCCCTTCCCCATTTCACAGGAATACAGCAAAGAGAAGTACATTAAAGGTTTTAAGGCACTCTGAAACTAGGGATATTTAGGTGAGTAATTCCTATTGAAGTCTGTGGTCTCTGAATAGTGTTCTTCAAGAGAACATGATTCTTTTTAACTAGGATATATGGCTTGCTGTGGTCTCCATGGTTGTACAAACAGGCTCAATGTTTGAAACTCTTCTCATAGCCCAGAAAGAAGGTTACAACCGTTGCTGTTCACCAAGTAACTCTGCAGAAGTCTTCCAGCTTGTGCAACTGATGGTGTGGTGGAACTGCGGTTGGTCAACCTTGGTTCACATCACCCTTTACCTCTCTACTACAACTGCTCTCTGATTAGGATGAGTTGTAGGTCTCTGGAAGTGACTGATTCTTGTGATTCCATGGACTGAAAGGCTTCCTAAGTCCATGCTGGAGGAAAAAATTAGTACCAGAAGTCATTAGAGGGAGGTGACAATATTTTATTATGAATGGCCTAGGGCATTTGCTGGGAAGACAAAGGAGGAATTCTACCCTGTGATGAAATTGCATTGGGAAAGAGAGGTACACAATGACCATGCTCAAAATATGTTTTCTTATTTGAAAAGGCTGAAACTACTGAAACTGCGATTCGGAGCTCTGCAGGCTGGGGAGATGCTGCCTGACTGCCTGTCACCACGGCCAAGGGGACTTTCAGTCCCGACAGCTTATTCATTGCCACAGTTCTGGGAATTACTTTGTCTGCATGCCCTTTTTCCTCTGAAAATGTCGTGACTCAGGGCACAGCTTATGGCTGAACATTTTTTCCCAAACCATCGACGACACGGGAAAGATTATTCAACTGAGTCATTCAGGGACAATTTTTTGGAGAACAGAGAGCTTGCTTTCTGGCTGAAAGCTCAGAGGTTGGAGGCCTCCAAACACACAACTACAGCTGTGTGGGGTGTAGACTTTTCAGCTCTGGGTTCACAGACAGGGAGACAACCTGCTTTGCCTCTCCATAACTCAACAAGACTTCTCCCTATGCTAAGATGTGGAAACACCTCAGTTTTTCCATATACCATGGCTGGAAGCATTGGAAGGATCCAATCTTGAGGTCTGGCTTATAAAAAATCTCAGGTTTCTTGTCCTCAGGTGCCTGTCCTCAGTCTGGCACTGAGGACCCCTGAATTTTCTCTTCTCTTCAACCCGAGGGAGGAGGGTAGCAGAGTGGCTTATGGTCACCTAAGTGATTAAGGCGTTGCATTACTTGTGTCTTGCCACAATATGTCAGTATAATCCCATGTATGGTTCAGACAGACGACTCTTACTAATTCCCTGGTTTATTTAGAAAAAGTTTCATTGAGATTTGGGATTTTGCTGTTGTTCTTTTCAGCTTTGTCTTTTTTTTTCCATCTGTGGAGAAATAGCTGTGTGCAATGAGTAGAAACGTACATCTTCTGAGAAAACGAAAGCAGAACTGTTTCAGGAGCAAAAAACCTACTTGAAATTGTTTAATTCTTAGCTTTTAAATGCTTTTCTTTAAACAAATAAAGGAATAGCAAACATTCACTAAAGTTTCATTTCTGAAATGCACTTTTCCAGGCACAGCTAATGCCAAACTATATAACATTAGCAAATACAAAGAAATTATACCCAAGACTGTGGTTTGATTTTCTTTTCTTTGTATTTTTGAAATTAGGAAGCTCTTTACTAAGCAATTCTGACTTTTCTGTGGCAGTGAAACATTCGCATCTGGATTTTTATGCGGACCATGGCTAAGACGCTGTCTCTAAGCAAGTGAATGCAGATGGCCTGTGTCCTGGCATGACATTAGCCACCAGGTTGTGAAAGCTGGTTCAGATTTTGGCACAACAAAGAGCAAGAAAAGAGTCTGTGCCTACTTGTGTTCCACAGCCTCTCTGCAACAGCGATGATACTGTTATGTCCAGTACCACTGACCAGTACCTGCTCAGTCCTTACCTGGAAGCTGTTCTTGCCCCATGAGTAAATTGCTCAGGAGGATTGAGTATGCAGCCCCCTGAGTAATGACACCCAATAGAAGATGGCGAGGAGGGAAGAGTGGACCCCTCACTCTTTTCTTCTACTTGGCCATTAAGAAAGTGTTAATAGCTCTGGTACATTCTGTGTTCCCCATATCCCCAGGATTTGTACTCGCTGGACTGTCTGACCTTCTCCTAGTGAGCTTGTCCATGTTGTTCTCCAGCTAACTAAAGTGCTTGAAGGCCAGTAGAGACATAATCTGTAGATGCCACACACCTCATTTCTACTTAAGAAATATTACTATTAATATAGTTTATTCATTAATACAAGCAGCTAGTTTCTGTGTCATAGAATCACAGAATGGTTTGGGTTGGAAGGGACCTTAAAGATCATCCAGTTCCAACCCCCTGCCCTGGGCAGGGACACCTCCCACCAGACCAGGTTGCTCAAAGCCCCATCCAGCCTGGCCTTGAACCCCTCCAGGGATGGGGCAGCCACAGCTTCTCTGGGCAACCTCTTCCAGGGTCTCACCACCCTCACAGGAAAGAATTTCTTTCTGGTATCTAATATGAATCTCCCCAGTTTCAATTTAAAATCATTGCCCCTTGTTTTATCGCTCCACTGCCTGATAAAGAGTCTCTCTCTAGCTCTCCTGTAGGCCCCCTTCAGATACTGGAAGGCTGTTATAAGGTCTCCCCAGAGCATTCTCTTCTCCAGGCTGAACAATCCCAACTCTCTCAACCTGTCTTCATAGCGTTCTGTTGTGCTTGCTTGCAAGTTGCCAACTGGGTAACGTGGGTGTAATGTCTTCTGGTCCCTTCTTTTGGCCCGTTGGTTGGTCACACTTCAGTCTTTGATTTGCTCAAGTTTTGCAATTCATTAGGAATACCAGCAGTGGCATTTGGCTTGCAGACATAAAGCAGGTGGTTTTAATCTTGATTGTTTATGGAGCTACACCCTGTTCTGCACTTTTCACGAGCCAAAATGAAGTGCAGAGCGGGGAGTTCATGCTCGGTTTGTTCCATGCAAGCCTCAGAAAAATGCCTGGACCCCTGAGATTGCATAGCAGAAGTTTCTTGAGTGTCGCTTCTGTGGTTTTCTTCTTTTCTAGCCAGCGCAGCAAGGAAATGAGGTGTTGCAAGGTGAAATTTGTGAAACTTGCACAAAGTGAATGGTGACAGAGCCACCAGAGCAGGAAAGATCTGAGGTGGAGGAAAGTCTTTGGTTTCATGTCAATGTAATGCTGATATGTTGGTCTCTGATAGTGACGTCACAGGGGTGTCATTAATAAGAAGCTGAGGCTGATTGGAGCAACCTCATCTTCTGATGCGAGTGTTCCTCTGTGCAGAGCAATGTCCTCTTTCTTGCCTCCTGCCTCGGGTCACGGGTGTATTCTGTGTTCCTGGAAGGGTTATTGCATTCAGAGAAATAGTGCCTCATGGAAAGCCTTCCCAAAGGTTACTGATTGGAGTGTGAGCTCTGACTGGACATGTTAGGTAAAGATTGATCAGAGCTGTCGTGGAAAATTTGCATTCCAGTCCTACTCCAGGAAATTTAGACATGGCCTTGGGAAATCTTACAGCCTGGAAAATGAAGGACATGGGCTTTTGGTCACAGGAAAAAGAAACTAATTCTGTTTTTTTTCACTTGAAAAACATAATTTTATGAAAGGTATTTTAAGAAGTGGTTTTTTTCTTCCAGAAGAATTCCAGTTTTTCATTAGAAATATTTGTCTGGATGCATTTCCATTGATCCCATTCACATGCGGTGCAGGGGTTTATGGAAAATCAACTGAAACTTCTCTGCTATTTAGTTTGGTCTCCCCTGCTTGTCTCATTTCCCCACCATATCCCTCAACATGACTAGCTATCATTTGACCTTGGCCATGTTTCTGGCCACAGCTCACCAGGTCTTGGGTTCACTGATGCATGGCCCTTTCCTTTGATGGTGTTGATGTCCTTGGCTCTAAAATGTCAATGTTCCTACTTTATCTGGAAGTAGCAGGATGTTTTTTGCTGCAATGGTCAGTCATGGTAAAATGAAGAACATGGTGTTCCTTTAAATGGCTGCTGGTAGTAAGAGTTGATGCTTTCAGCTGTCTTTAATATACAGCAGGTATAAACAATAGGGAAAAAAACCCTTTCCTAATCTAAGCCATTTTGGCCAGGTTTACTCTAATGCATCACAGCTACTGTTTGCACACACTAAAGGAGTGCACAGCTGCAGTATCTCTTACTTGTTTGTGGCTTTTTGCTTCTTTTTTGAGGTGGTTGCACAGCTTGATGATCAAGGAGGAGTATGCCTGGAACATATACAATAACAGATCTCCCTATGGCTCCCAGGTGGACTTCCTGGTCTTGGGGATTTCCTGCTGAGCTCTTCCCACTCCTTCTGCTTGACCCCAGACTCCTCAGTTTCAAAACTTGAGAAATCAAAATTATATTACTTTTTATGTCATTTTGTCTACTATTATTTCTAGAAGCCTATCTTTTTGAGGCAAACACCATTAAGGAGCAACTTGGCAAGAGATGGTGGCCTTGTGTGCTCAGGAATGGCATTATCATACATCTTGTGCAGCTGAAAGCTTTTAACTTATTCAGTCCTATTCTGTACTTTTGGCATAATTTTTCATGGTACTTATTGAAGTGGAGCAACATTTCAGCAGGTAAGAGAACTAAGAAGATACTCAGAATGAACGTGTCATAAAGCTGTACCAAACCACGATCTCACTCAATTTCTGCAGTCTCTTGGCCTTCACTTTTCTGAGTTTCATTCTTTGTAGTCCACAAGGGTCTTACACAAGAGCATTTAATGGTCTCGTGCAAGACCTTTTTTCTTCTTTTTCACAAGACCATTCATCATTTGAATGTAAAGGGAAGGCCCTGGGTGTTAGAAAGGCTGAGGCACCCAAGGCACTCTGCATCTCCAATGTACACACCAAGATTTCCTCAACTATGTTCCACCCCCATAAACAGATTTTCTCTTCAGACTTATGAATGTAGCCCTATAAATCATATACATATGACTTCAGGGTCCAGATTATACCTGGTAATTATCCCATTAGTACCTTACAGTAGCATTTCACTAACTGGGGTACAGTTTCAATCACACAGATGCCCAGTGCATGTCTGTGGGATGTCCCCTCATGACTTCAGCTGCTGTTCAGTGGAGGCACAGGTCTCCTGCAGATCCCCCACTGTATCTGCCAACCACGTGTGAATGCTGTGGAGACTCAGAGGTATCTCAAAGGCTGAGGCACCTTTGCTGGGGTGATTGAGTCTCAAAGACACACAGTGTCTACGCTTGTTTCATGAACAGCTGCAACGACTAAGCCTTTCCAGTAACTGGTGCTGTTTCTTCCACTGATAAATTTATCTCCAGCTTTTAAAATCCTCTTGGTAATGGCAGTTTGCTCTCTAAGATTTCTTCTGAAATAGCTGAAAAGGTCTCTCCAAGCAGAACACCTAAATGTGTCCTTATAATATCTATACATATAAAATAATTTTGCCCCGTAGAAATACAGCAGTCCTTTTCTGAGGCACAAACTGTTTAGTGTCTGTGGCAGTAGCTAGGCTGTGTTGCCTGCCAAAACACTTTGCTCCTATTTTGTAAGCTTGTTGAAATACACTTTTTTTTTTCTCTGATGCTGCAGGCTCTTTGCTTTCCAGCCCCTCTCTGTGTGTATTTTGTCTTCTCTCCTTGTACTAGTTGCTCTGCAGACTCCTTCAAATTCTTCAGAGCTTAAATCAGCCTTTTGCAGCAGTTTCTTCCCCAGGCTTGTCTCTCTGATTCTCATTCCACTCAGGACATGAATATTAACTTCCAAGACCCTCTGGAAGTGTTTAAGTTTGATATAATAGATTTGATAGATTGATAGATTTGATCTAAGTTTGATATAATAGAGACAACCTTATTATTTTTCTTTTTGCTGATACCTTTTAGGAGCTTTGTCCTTCCCAATATAAGAATTTATAGTGAGAATTTAGCCTAGAACTAAGAGCTTAGCCCAGTCCTTGTACCAATCAAGTGCTTGTCAGTTGTTAAACAAACCCAGGGTCCCGTAACAACCAATGTTTACAAATACTCGTCTGATGTTACAAAATGAAAACCAAGAGTTTATGGCTCTTTCTCAGAAATCGGTGTGATTTCTATAAGTTCTTATGCCCCTCAAAAAAACTGTGTCAGAATGACATTGCCTGAAGACAATCAATTTCATGACAATTTTCCAATTGCTCTTTTGTAGGTACAGCAATTAGCACGATGGCTCTTCATTGTCATCCTCTTCCTGTGCTTAAAAGTAAGGACATCTCTGAAGAGCCTGGTCCTCAGAGCGTGATATTATTGCGCTGTGTTTTGTCAGTATTAAAGGTATTTAGGCAACTCAGCATCAGGTTGATTATAAAAAAATTTTAAAAAATTAAAATTTTTCATGGGTCTTCAGTATGTACCTCAGATGACGGAGCCCTTTTCAGGACTTTTTTTTTTTTTTTTTTTAACTTTCCTTGTGAGCATCAGGGCTCAAGCTTCCCAGTTTGCCCCATCTTAAGCCAAAATTATCACAGCAATGAATGCCTGGGCTGGGCCCTTAGCAGACTTAATACCGAAGACTTGCATTTAAGCTGCCAGTGATGTCATCATTTGGGGAATTAAGTCTTTTTTGCCTTGGAAGCACTTTATAAGAGTTTCTGCAAGCAAGATGCAAAGGAGACTGTAACTTTCCTGACGATGAACACTCATGTGCCCTCCAATTCTCTGCAGAAGTGCCCTTGTTTTGTGTCCTGAGCAATTTGTGGCAAACTAAACCTCAGGAGTTTGGGTTTTACTTCTTTTTTTTTTGTTATCAGACAGATTTTACAGATTAGTATCCTTGATCATTGTAGCAAACACTGAAAACATAGAAAATCCACACAAAACTCCACCTATTTAATTCCCTGAAGTTTGATATCCCTACTTGATAACGCCTGGTGCATCTGTGGCAAAAGCCAATGTCATTTCACAATAGCACCCCCGCCCCTGGGCCGTGAGAGCCGTTCTCAGCTCAGATCAAGTCATAAACACCAAGTCCACATCTGATTAGAGTAGATATATGGGAGGTATGAACAGAACTGGCCAGATGCTAGACCATATGATAAACACCGAGGATCACGGCATCCTATAAAACTGGGCGTTTATATGGTGCAGCTGGTTACACATAATCTTCTCCTAATTTATAAGGCTGAAGCATCTGGTCCATTGCTGTTGCTCTATCAGCTTTTCCGGAGCCTTGCTCCCGAATTTCTGGTAGTTGGGTACCGCTCTTCCGAGTGCCGGTGGAACAGGAAGTTAAAGCCATTTACAGTGGGAGATAAGCTCTTACTCCATCCAACAGGTAAGATAATGTTCAGTCATGGTCATGAAAGAAAGATGGGTTAGGACCTTGTGGGATGGGTTCTGCTTCACACAAAGATCAACAACTGCAAACTCTAAGAGACATAATATCCATTTCTTGTTGGCAGGACCCTCAGTTGTGACACAAGGACTTGGCCATTGCGACAGGCCATGCCCATGACTGCAGACATCCTCTGGTGACACCGCAGGCGAAGGGCTGAGAGAATGGGTTGCTCAATCCTGCTTTTGTGACACTGCTTAGTTTTCCCCACCCTATGCCACAGCCCCAGGAGCCAGCATTTATTTTTCGCTCTTTACTGAAACAGAAGCCGCCATTTGGCACGTTGCTAGAAAATGCCCTCTCTATCAGTGACTGAAAAAAACATGAGAAGGCTGTTTGCAGCTGGGCCTTGCAAACTTATGGTCAGGAGGAGTCAGGCTGATGATGTGAAGATGTCCTGCGCTGGGTGGTGTGCTCCACTGTGGAGCCACATGCCACCCCAGGCATCTCTGCAGAGGTGGCCCCACAGCAGATGTTCTCTTTGTGTCCAGAAGGAGGAAGGGGAAGGAAGGCCAGAGCTCGCTTTTCCAGGTATTTCCAAGCTGCAAGAAAGCCCCAGTTGTAGTTTAGAGCCTGGGAGATCTCTTCCTCCATTCCCCCCTCATGGAGACAAACGGCATAATGAACAAAATGAAGCTGTTTTTTAAAAACACAGCATTACCAATGGTATCCAGAAGCTGTGGGGTGCAGATGACCCAGCTGGTGTATGCTACAGCAAAGTCCCTCTCCTTGCTGGACCCCCATCCTGTGAGCCCAGTGGAGCACATCTTAGGAACGTGCTGCTACCACTGGCTGCGGAGAAAACACACAGCCCCAGACATTTTACCAAACCCTTCCGCAGTCAAACTGCACGTCAGAGCAGAGCAGGAAGGAAATTTGCCTTTCAGACAGAAAGAGAAAATTAGCTTTTGCAGAACATCATGGGGTTGGCGATAATAAATCCTGGTGCTGTCAGAATGGAAGCGAGATGTTCCCACAACTGCTGCGCTGCTTTCTGGAAACCTGTGCCGTTGCTGAGGAAGTGAAATCTGGTTAGCAAACCTAGCACAGCAAGACTCATTCAGACCTTTTATTGTTGGGTTTTTTTCCCAGTGTAGGAGCTGTACATTTTGTATAATTTTATCCAGTCGGAAAACTTTCTGGTTTCCAACATTTCCATAGACCCATGTCGTGGCAGCTGCTGTATTTCTAGCCAGATCTGAACGCTGGAGGCACCCCTATGGCTCTGCTGCTTCTGTTTTCAAATGTCTTTAAGATTCGAGAGCCCTAAACAGTTCCATCCTCTGCGTCTGACATAGGCACAGTATCCAGCGTTGTCAGAGTCTATTCCTTGACAAGGGTTAGTAGATGTTACCTTAATAAAGCTTCATCTTTGTGTGACAGCGGCAACTTGTGTTGACTTAAGGAATGGGAAAGAACCTGAATTACTGCAGATACGGTTTTCCGGCTGTAATAACCCACGAGTGGATGAAGTCACCACTGCTGAAATGTACTACAGGCTATTTCTTAACAGTTTGCCTGAATGGTTTCATTGTGGTTCTGCCCAGTGCAAGAAGAGTGGTGGGGCAATACTGGATCTGAGACTTGCCATGGCGCTAGGAACTATACAGAGATCTAATAAGTCCCGTTTCCCAAAGAAACTTACCTAAATTGAGAAACTGTGTGACATGGGTGGGGTAAAACAACTGGAAGAAATGGGACAGGAGCAACAAGGGAAGCGTGGTGAAGGAAATCTGGTTTTGTGGACGAGATGTGTGGATGCAGCTAGATGCCTGCAAATCTAGTCATTAAATATATCATGTGTTAGAATCAGATAGTGGAAATATTTAATCTGTAATGCTCTTTTTCATTCTGATGAAGGCGAGAGTGACCAAAATTCACTTACTCAAACACATCCTCCTCCCAGATGCCTACTACCAGCGATGAAGAGTTGTAGGAGTAAAATCATTAGAAACCACAGGTGATGGTCAGCATCCACTCCTCATGTCCTGATAAACGGCTGGAATAGGAGGTCTTTTCCATTTAACTGCCTGTCATTGACTAAAAGTGAGCATCTTTTCCATTCTGGTTTAAATGAGCTCCTGCCTAATCACATACTGGTTTCACGACCAGAAATGTTATGTTGAGGGCACTATGAAGATAATGTGAGTGTGGGGTATGCTCCTGGACTATAGGTGGGTTTTACTTCAGAAAGGACGCTTTTTTTATTGCAACCTTTTTTTTATTGCAAAAAAGGTTACAACCTTTGTTGCAGGAGAAATAAAGTATCTGCAACTTCTATTTTATAGATTGTATTTTAATTCCAAGGCTTAAAATAGAAAACCCCTAGGAACAATCTTAAGGATATTTTCACAAGAGCTTTTTGCTTTCTTTTGTACTACAGTAAATTACTAGTTGCTTTCTAAATGCAAATATATACCTTTATAAATTGTAATATAGGACATACAAGTTATCCTTGGCCTTTGTATCCAAAAATAATTATGATGAATCAAATAATTGAATGCAGCGAAGTTTAATTTAAAAAGCATCTAAGTATGTATTCCAGACATACACCACACATGTTGATTTATAGCTGGATCCGTGACGAGAGGCATTTTCTGCCATTATACCTGTAACTGGGAAGAGAAAGAGAATTGCTGTCAGAGTGTGCATTTAGCTGGATGGTATGTGATTTAACTTAAAATGCAACTCATGCCATTTGCCTGCATCCTTCCTGTACCTCTGCAGGTTGTTCAGCAGCTCTAACCTGAGCTTCCAGCCTTTCACAGTACTGGAAAAACAAGCAAAAATGCAGGAAAATCACCAAGAAACTGGCTCCCTCCTCCGCCTAAACGCACTGACCAACTCTCAAGAAAGACCAACGTTAGGCATTATACTATAAAGCAGAAGAGAGAAAAATTTTTATGGTTAGGGTACCAGGCTGGGAACCGAAGCACAGGTTCAAACTTTGATGCTTTTTCCAGTTTTCGCCTTTTACCCCTAGAAAGGACCCAAAACTGAGCTTGCTAAGGCCAATGACACTGAAATCAACTTTGTCTTAGATCTTTATACCCGCCGTGCCTTGCACCTGCAAGGCGGGATCAATGGTAAATCTCTCTGCTGGGACTATGGTATGTGAAGATAGTCTAGTGATTAAAGTAAGTAAACAAACAGATTTTTCAGACCAGCTAATTGAGCTAACTCTTGCATTTTGGCCCATGGAAACTCATGAAATTTGATAACCGATTTATTTTTAAACTCGTTACACCTGAAGAATGGCCATGAAAGAAGGACAGGCTCATTTTGGTTGAATACATCAGATAAATCCCTGAACGGAATTGCAGAGCTTGCAGCAGAATTGCATGTTAGTAAAGTTGGAGGCTACTCATTTTCCGAGTTAATTATTACTTGACAACAATAAAAACTGATAAAAGCAATACTATGTATAACTGTTTAAAGAAAGGGAAGGTGGAGGTGTGTCTGAGGACCGTGGCAGAGTGCAAATAATTATCCACACTGTTCCTCTAATCTCCTTGGCCGTATCCTTCTCAGCTGGTGTGAAACCAGCTGAGATGCTGTAAGAGCTCTGGGGTGTCGTGTGGGATGGCAGGCTTCATGCCACCCCTGTTTTGCTTTGGTTTTTTCTCCTTTTGGAGAGCGTCTGCCTTTGGTGAGGGGACAACCCTTGACTTCCAGAGTCATCTCCAGCTTCAGGTGGTGACTTACCCGTTGGCAGAGGTGCCAGCCCGGTCACTGCAGCACGGTGCACTGCCGGCTGCTGTAGGCACTGCTGCGGTCCAGCGTCGGCACGTACGTTTTCGCCACGATGCAGTAGCTGACCCCTGGCCTCAAATCATCTATATTAACAACCTTGTCTTTTCCTTCGTACACCAGGACTCTGTGTCGCTTTGGAGTGGAGTAAAAAGAGCCAGTCAAGCACATTGCGCCTGTGACTGAACTTTGATAAGGCTGGAGGAGGCAGAGCAGCACGTGGACTTGCACGAAGTCAACAACATTAGTAATTTATGATATCTAAAGAAAATTCTTCCCAAAAGTCCTCTCCTATCCCATTTGTTCTTTTAATCTAGGCCTTAAATTACAAAATACTAAGTTGGTGGGACAGAATAGAGGGAGGAATTACAATTTGATTCAATCAAATTCAATTCCTGAAAAATAAGCCTGCTTTGTTTTCAAACACATACACAGTTATTCAGTGCCCTCACAATCCCAGCAGACTATTTCAACTGCAAAACAAGAATGGTGTGCCCATACTTTCCTGGCTTCTCAATGGCGAAGGATTTATACTTGAATATGCGCTTACCTCGTCCAGCAAGTTGTTAATGATGAAGACTTGATATAGCAGATCATAATAATTTGTCATTGGTATGTTGCTGCCTTTCCTCCTTTTATATGGAGAACGTGGAGGCTGGAGCTTTACTATTATGGATTTGTTGCTAGGAAGCACAGTTACCATCGGAGGTCCTATCACAGCTAAGGAAAAACACCAAAGTGATGAACAAAATGACAGCTTATTAATAACGTTTCACGGACCGCAATTTGAATTCTTTCAATGATTTATTGTTCTTGTTACCAACATTGTATTATGCTGTATTTACTGCTGAAGCGCCACTATATAAATCCTTACTTCTTGGTGGTTACTGCTTGGGACATTTTGAGGGTGACGTTTCCCATGTTTGTAAATCTATTTTTGAGCCAAAGTCTTTGAAACTTCTCAGAGCTGCAAGTTGCTGGCTGCAGGCTGGTCAAACAAAGTGCTTTGGATATTTTGCCCTGATTTTTTTTTCTTTTCCTGTGTTTATCTGAGTGCATAAAACAGCTATTTGAACCATTTCAGTTATGCCAAGGATGCAGCTTCAGTCATTACTTCCAAATATTATTTTTTTTTTTTACATTTTCTTGGTTAAATGCAGCTCTGGGTTCAAACTAGGGAGCGTCTGCCTCGTGTCTCTCCAGGAGGAGGAGGTGGCACAGGGCAAGATGGGCTGTTGCTCCTACAAGGTTCTGCTTTGTGGTGTCTTCTGTACCAGAGGCTGACAGTAGTTTGCACTTCAGGGCTGTGAAGTGACCTGCATTGACATTCACAATTCAATTTTGCGTTGACCAGTAAAGGAAAACTGGTTAATCCATTGGGAACTTGCTGATAGATACACTGGTGCTGCTCAGTGGTTTGACAGTACTCCAATTTCATAGAATCATAGAATCACAGAATGGTTTGGGTTGGAAAGGACCTTAAAGACCATCCAGTTCCAACCCCCCCTGCCATGGGCAGGGACACCTCCCACCAGACCAGGTTGCTCAAAGCCCCAGCTAGCCTGGCCTTGAACACCTCCAGGGATGGGGCAGCCACAGTTTCTCTGCGAAACCTGTTCCAGTGCCTCACCACCTGCACAGGAAAGAATTTCTTCCTAGAATCTAATCTAAATTTCCCCTCTTTCAGTTAAAAACCCCTACTCCTGATATTGCCCCACTCCTTGATCAAGAGTCCCTCCCCATCTCTCCTGTAGCCCCTTTAGGGACTGGAAGGGTCTCTAAGGTCTCCTTGGAGCCTTCTCTTCTTCAAGCAGCACAATCCCAACTCTCTCAGCCTGTCCTCATAGGAGAGGTGCTACCACCCCAGCCCTATAGTATTTCTAACATACTATGGCATTATAATGACTTTACTAACTAAAAGTTTTACTCATGTCCTGTATAATGACATTGCAGTCGGGAAAATGCATAAATGCGAGAAGATTGGAAGCCACAAGGCTCTCAGCCCTCTTACCCCTTTTCCCCTCAAGGACAGAACATTTCCTTCATTTTCCACCTTGTGCCCAGCCCTTCCAGCGGCATGAAAAAACAGCTGAAAATAATTTTTATAATTCCATGCTTTGAGGATGGGGTTAACTTAAAGGGAGCTGAGTGGCTGCTTATCCATGATTGGTTGGCATCCAAGTGTGGGGAAAATTATTTTATCACATCCCTTCACGTGAGAGCTATTGACTGGCAACTTCTTTTGATACAGCTTTGTAGCTAGAACAGGATTACTCATGTTCGCAAACTGTGAGCAAAAGTGCTGTATTCCACGCCACAGAAAATCCGATTTCTTTCTCAGAGAGACCCAGATGTTTGTACTTACTTTCTCGCCAGGGAGTGAATCTGCAGCTGAGGCTCCAGTCGGAATAGACACCAGCTGAGGCGGCTTTCACTCTGCCGTAGTAAGGCTCTTGGATGTCAGAGGTCTCACTCGTTAGGTCACAGACATGGTCTTGAATCCCCCAGCAGTCATCTTTGTTCTGCCATGTGCTCTGCCCATACCTATGGAGAAGGAGGAGGAAGGATGGAAGCTTTAGCTATCGCCAACCGGCTCCATAGAGATTTTTAACCATCCGTTTTAACTCAGCGGTACTGACAAGTGTTTTACCGTGGAATTTAACTCCCTTCTTCAACTTGGTGGCAGGGAAGATTGATTTCATGGGTGTTTGGGAGCTACGGGTCTCTGTCTTTTTGGAAAGAAACCTAAAGTGGAGGAGATGTGGGTCACCAGCCCCGTAGGAAGCCCCCGCACACTCGTCCCTTGGGAGAGGCGGGTGAGCTTTGGCTTAGCCAGTGCATTTAATGATGGGCAGAATGCTGTTTTCCACCAACTAATTTCCCAAAGGTGATGTCAGGGGCTCACCAGGCATGTCAGGGACAGGAGCACACCTCCTCTGAGGACCAGCTTCTAGCGCTGCCTGAAGGTTGCCATCTGAAGCACCCTGCAGCGCTGTCCTGGGAGAGGTGGGCAACCGAAATACCTTAAACCTCCTGTTGCAGAAGTACCTGACCTGGCTAGGTGTGAACTTGGTGGCCTCCAAAAGTCTCCTCTCAATATCCTGTGTCACCTGAGAAATCCGTTCCACGCAGGGATGGGTCCCAGCCCGGTGGGAGGCTGGGTTTGCCCGGGTACTTACACTTTATACTGCACGAAGTAGAGGGTGTCTCTTGCCTCTCCAGCCCTCCCCGGCTGCCAATGCAAAGTGCTGTTGAGGTTTAAGGAACGAAACTCTACCTCCTGCGGCTTAATCGAAGCTTGCAGGTCTGGGTTTTCCAGCACCAAAATCACTGCAAGTAATAAAGACTGGTAAGAGAACGTTTTTGTCACAGATATGCTCCTCTGAGTTTAAACCGGGGGGGGGGTGGGTGGTGGAATTGCTACAGCTCATTTGTTTTCATGACTAGCAGGCAGCAGGGAAATTAAATCTTCTGGGTCTCATGTTCGAAACTTTCCAGACCTAGGAGTTACAGAACAAACAGGCTTGCTATTATGAAAGGAACACTTTTATGTGGTTTGGTTTTGGTTGGGTTTGTGGTTTTTTGTTTCATTTTTCCTTCGTGAGTTTGCTGTGATGAAAGATGCCTGATGGACATCCCAGGAAACAAAACCCTCCAGATCAATTCATGGAGCCTGCAGGAAGCACCCACATGAGTATTTAAGCCCAAGTGCTCTTTCCTCCACATCTCAGCTTTAACCTGCAGGGATTACAGCTGTTTTAACAGTTGCCACAGTGGTGTTTATCAGCTCTTGCCTAATAAAAAATAACCTGAGATTCACTGCTTTTTCGATCTGAACTTCTGGAAAAAGCTGCCTGACAATTTTCAAGATAATCTGTTTTCAAACTCCGATGGTTGTAGATGACAGGATCAGTTAATAACCTCTCCGAAGCATCCAAATACTAATTTTTTTCTGAGTTTCGTGACCCAGATGACTCACTATTACTGCAGCTTTATCCCTGGCATATCACAAAATCAGGTAAGACTTGTATTAGTTGAACTGAAGCTTGGTAACAGAGTTATGAATAAATGTAATGGGCAACAGGCTTGTTCTAGCTGTATTTTAGGACTTTGAAAGACAAAATAACAGACTAATTTGGAAATGACAGGACTTTTGAAACCCACCAAAAGACCCAGCAATTTCTTGACTCACCCAGAGATTGAAAAACAGACCCAGAGCCCCCTCCCCACGTAGGAAAAGGGCAGAAAGCCTTTACTTACTGGTTATCTCATCCTGAAGCAGGTGCATCAGCAAGCAGAGGGAGGAAAGCGTGATCCCCCTCATGCTTAGGAGAGCAGCTCCATGACTGAAGAGCATCTCTCTTCCTCTTGGGCATGTCTTATGAGGAAGTAATTGTTAAGCACTCCAGAGTTCCCCTTATTTTCAGCGGTTTCCAAATTCCCCAGTTTGGCTTTGGTTTAATCTAGCTGAAAAACATATGAGTTACTCTAAATTAAACATGAGCAATTGTTCTTACTTGGCAGCTGTGGTCACTCTGAAGTTTGGAACTAATTATGAAGCAAACCAGCGTGAAAAAGGTCCTTTTTTCTTTTTTTTAGGCTCTAATTCCCAAATGATGCCTGGCAATATTGCTGTATCCCATAAATTTGTCACACAAGCTTGTTGCTTGCCGTGCTAAGGTTTTTATGTATTTATTTGGTTGGTTGGTTGGGTTTTTTTCAGCTCATTAGTCACCCAGAGCAGAAGAACACGAGAAAATTTGCTGAAAAACATGTAAAAGACCTACCTATGGGATGTCATCTGATTCGGTGGCCTGTCTTTGGGTGGGACGCAAGCAGATGAGGTTCGCAGGGATGCCTGCGGCAGGATGTCATCTAGGCATGGTTCCTCGGAGGGACGAGGGGCCATGAAATCACTGCCAGCCGTGCTCTTGGGCAGTAGTACATCTGCACCACGAGAGATGCTGGGAGGTTGGGACAGCCGTGGCACCGCCAGCCTCTGGGCAGGGACCAGGGAGGCCAGCCCAAGCCCAGCCCATCGGGACAAAGTGCCACTCGATGTTGGACTTTCAGACTGCCGGGAGTCATATGTGCCGACCGGCTCGGGTGTGCCACGGCGCTGCCTGCACAAATATTGGCATTTGTCACCCCTGTCCTCCCAATCCCCCCTTTCGGACACACGCATCCCTGCGAGCATCCTCGCCAGCCTGACCACAGGGCTGGGGATGCCGGGGATCCCCGGAGAAAGAGCCATTCCCTGGCTTTGTGTCTGGGAATGCTTTAATGCCTGTCCCGTGGGAGCCGGGTTTTGTGCTCCTGGGATGTATGGAAAGCTCAGCCGAGTTGGTCGCTGGTGGCAAACGTGGTGCTACTGGAGGCACTGGGAGCCTGCTGGCCCTCTTGCCCTGCCTTGCTCCTCCTGCCCAGCCTTGACCCTCACTCTTCCCCCCCGCCCCCCCCGCCGAAATCTCCGGGATGCTGACATCCACGTGTACTTCGCCGCCCGTACCGGGCAAAAGTCAGGATGGCTTCTCCTTTTGCCAGATCACCTTGACAAGCAAGGAAGAGAGAAGTCAAGTTGTGTACGGCACGGTGAAAGAAATACTTGATGCAAAGACTACCTGCCTACAGAAGCAAAAATTTGCCCAATAATCACTTTTGCTTTGGGAAAAGGCGGAAGGTTTCACCTGTTAGGTCAAAAAGTGCAAGCTCTGGTTCAAATTAAGCTTGTTTTGTGGTTTGTTTTTTTTTTAGTTTAAAGGCATTTGGTCATACTCGGCAGACTGCTAATCAAGAAGCTGGACTCATGGGTGCAGGCTCTCAGTTCAGCTGATCAGCTCTCCCTCGTTACCCGAGCACCGAACCTGCAGCAGACATATGAAAATTCCAAATGTGTAGCTTTGAATAACTAGCTGGTCCACACCACTACAGGAATTAAAGAACTGAGAAGAAATGCAGAAAAGGAAAAAAAAAACAAACCCAGAACGGAGGTAGAAGGCAAAAAGCCCACCCTCCCATTACCGGCTGGGATTTTTTTATCTATCCATTTCCCAAACGCGTTTTCAAAATCCAATGACCTTTAAGTAGTTCCCCACACCAAATGCAATTAGTATTTCATCATGGTATATGAGCCCGAGTGCGGGAACAGGGAACTTCTATAAACCAATCACCGGGCTGAAACGCCAGCAAAGTTTAGTCACATTTGTCACAGGTTGTGTATTTATTTGCTCACTTGAATTGTACCCGCACACCTTCCCGTACCCCGTGTAACAGCCCATTGCCAGGAGCTGACGCGTGGAGCTTTGCCAAAATGCCTTTGGCTGGCGGTTCCTCCTACCAAGGCAGAGCCGGGGGGCCAGCCCGCCCGGCGCCGGCGGGTTTCGCTCGGAAAAGGCTGCTCTGTGCTGAAAGGGGGGGAAAGAAATGCTTATTCCGCAGGAAAACTCGGGGTTTCCTGCGTGCTGCACTCTGATAGTGCTTTATCTGCGGCCGGGCTTGGCACTCTGAAGTAATCAGTAACTCCTCACC
>VXAK01021378.1:126753-153704 GCA_013399435.1 Arenaria interpres | reverse complement strand
TTTTTTTTTTTTTTTTTTGTGACGATTGAAACAGCCGCCAGAAATCCCCGCGTTATCAGCATCCCTATGGCCGGGCTGCTCGTCAGCCCCGGTCGTGCTGTGTCAGTGCTTCGTGTGATAAAACCAGGCAAACCAGTCCCAGCCACACACACACAGACAGACCCGTGCGTACGTACACACGGCTTGAGTGTCATGGAATACATACATAGTACAGTACATCTGAAAACGTAAACAGCTGAGGAACACTATAGGATGACGTGCGCTGCATTGCTATTTATAACGTGAGAACTTCTTGAAAACAGTATTGTTTAAGAATACTCCCAAGAGTACCTTGGGAAGAAATGGAAAATGATAATGTGTTGCTTTCCCAGTGGAGTCCACACAAGTGGTTCTGCTACTAATTCATCCCGGTTTACACCGAAGCACCTTTTTGATCCCAACCTCTGTGAAAAGATAGTACTGATGTTTCTGTGAACCGACAGAGAACCCTGGGCACGAGAACTTTTTCCATTCCCAGAATAAAACCTTACCTGAATGCTGGGTAATCAGATTTCTTTCTCTTAAGGACTGAATATTGCTACACAGAGGTAAAAGTCAAGTACGTTCTTGCTGGAAGGTGCCTGACTCATCCGACCTGATAGAACCACCTCACTGGTTTTGCGTTGTTCTTTTTTTTCTTTTTCCCTGGAATAAGGTGATTCCCATCCATAAGAGGAGAAAAATTAACCCTGGAACTGCTCCTGCAGCACCCCCTTTGGCTTTTCAGGTGCAAGATCTGAGATATTTGCAGTGGGTGTGAGGATGGATTCTGCTTAAATGCCCGGATGAGGGTGCGGGAAGATGAAGGAAGGGGAGAAACTCCCAGAGCACACAGAGAATACTTCTAGTAACTGGCCGAGGCCAGACAAGCCTCTCTCATTTCACACAAACCGACAATAAAAAAACAAGTGGTTCAGGTTATTCTGCACCCAAAGACTATTCTCATTTGGAGCTGTGGTTTTCAGTCTTTTACCCTTCTAAGCAGCCAGCATGGACTCACAGAAAAACCTGTCCTGGGAGAGGCTCTGGAGGTCACCCAGCCCAGCCTAATGCTCAGAGCCCAGTGAACGGCAGTGTTATCCCACACTTAACCACTTCCAGTGGGGGTTTTCCCCCCATCTATCCAAGTGGGATTCCCCCCACTGCAACTTCTGACAGCTGCTTTTTGTGTTTTGATTGGGGGCCTGGGGGAAAAGTCTGCCTTTGCTCCCAAATTGATATTGTTGGCACCTGGGCTGAATCAAAAGAAGTGTGGCCAGCAGGTCGAGGGAGGTGATTCTAGCCCTCTACTCTGCTCTTGTGAGAGTACTGTGTCCAGCTCTGGAGTCCTTAGCACAGGGAGGACATGGACCTGTTGGAACGGGTCCAGCGGAGGTCCACAAAGATGATGAGAAGGCTGGAGCTCCTCTGCTATGAAGGCAGGCTGAGAGAGCTGGGGTTGTTCAGTCTGGAGAAGAGAAGGCTCCGGGGAGACCTTATAGCAGCCTTCCAGTACCTAAAGGGGCTACAGGAGAGATGGGGAGGGACTCTTGGTCAGGGAGTGGAGCCATAGGACAAGGGGTAACGGTTTTAAACTGAAACAGGGGAGATTTAGAATAGATATTGGGAAGAAATTCTTTCCTGTGAGGGTGGTGAGACACTGGAAGAGGTTGCCCAGAGAAGCTGTGGCTGCCCCATCCCTGGAGGGGTTCAAGGCCAGGCTGGATGGGGCTTGGAGCAACCTGGTCTGGTGGGAGGTGTCCCTGCCCAGGGCAGGGGGTTGGAACTGCATGGTCTTTAAGGTCCCTTCCAACTCTTAACAATTCTATGATTCTATGATTGTTCACCTGCTCTGGGGGCACTGGGAAAAAGAATCACTGCACATGAAAAAGAAAAAAAGAAAAAGATAAAAAGAAGAAAGAAAAACAGAAGAAAGAAAACCAAAGAAAAACCCCACATTCAGGCAGGAGGGACTTTTTGGATTATTCTTTTTTTCTCCCCGCCCTTCAGGGAAGAGGCATTGCATCACTTGGGTTCTTACAGAGAGGTTTCTGAGGAAGCAGGACGGACTTTCACTGCTCGGTGTGTGCCTTCACTGCTTCCCGCCCACAGGTATGAACTGTTCAACTCTCGCTGTTAAAGGGCTTGGGTCAACATTTTAAAGAGACTGCGGTTTGAAATTCCCCACGCCGTAGCTGCAACTTCACAGCGAGACATTTGAACATACTGAGGGTGAAGGTCTGCTGAAGGCTCGCTGTGCAGCAGGTGACTATTTGCACGGACAATTTTCAGTTAATGATATGCAAGACACTGGATTGCACCAGAAAGTTAGTAACCAACACTAGTGTTCGTTAGGAAGTCTAAGTAACAAACCCCCCTTAAATTAGCTCAAAGCCTTTTAGTTAAATTACAAGTTTCTTTAAAATTGTCAGTTTTTCTCATTCACAAAGCCATACAATTATTTTTTTTTCTATCGCTAAGGGCTGCTGTAGCTTGTTTAAGCCCATTGAGAAAAGACCTGTTTTGGTTTTGATTGTGGGTCCCTCCCCAAACCATCGACAGGCAAAAGCCCACCAGCTTAGAGTCATGTGGAATAAATACTCCATAATTTGTTGGTTTTCCTTAGGTAATCTTAACTAGGGACTAGAACATCTCTCTTAACGAGGAAAGGCTGAGGGACTTGTGTCTCTTTAGTCTGGAGAAGACTGAGGGGGGATCCGATCAATGCTTGTAAATACTTAAAGGGTGGGTGTCAGGAGGATGGGACCAGTCTTTTTTCAGTGGTGCCCAGTGACAGGACGAGAGGAAACAGGCAGAGACTTGTACATAAGAAGTTCCATCTAAACATGAGGAGGAACTTCTTTCCTGTGAGGGTGGCAGAGCCCTGGAAGAGGCTGCCCAGGGAGGTGGTGGAGTCTCCTTCTCTGGAGACATTCCAAACCCGCCTGGACACGTTCCTGTGCAACCTGCTCTGAGTGGACCTGCTCTGGCAGGGGGTTGGACTAGATGATCTCCAGAGGTCCCTTGCAACCTCTACCATTTGTGATTCTGTACAGGAAGGTGCCAGTGATGACTTGGCCAGCAGAAACCACAGATAAGCCTGGAGAGGTACAAACCAAACATTGCTCATGCTTTCTTGGTCCACCTACTTAAGTAAAGAAAGGAAGGCTCAAAGTGAGCGCCGGTGCTTGCTCTCCCTGACACAGCACCACCACCACCAGCTGAGCCAACGCCTGGAATATTACTGTCTGTGGGCAGGTGACGTCCCACGCGTTCATTTTTTGGGAGGTGGTGACTGGAAGTCTCTGTGCCCGATTGCCACAGCCCTGTGCAGACCACAGAGCGCGCCAGGCTGACTCATCGGCAGGAGAAGGGTGAGAGGACGGGGAAGAGACAGAAGGAACCGGGAGGCCTGCTTCCATCTCTGCAACCAAGGGCCGCAGGGGGAGAGAACGGTTCTGTCACTTACACGGGGCAATACAACCTGGGAAGATGCAAGCTCCAGGGGTTTCCCTGGCTGAGGGGAATAAAGAAAAAGAAGGAAAAAAACCAAAACCAAACTACCTTTTACTCATCTCTTCTGCAAGTGGATGTTTGTAGCATCACGCTTCCCCGCCTGTGGCTCAGTTCTGTGCTTGTCTTGAACCCTCAGCATCATCCATTATCCAAGGAGTGCGAACTCCCGAACAGGACTCTGCTCTACCAACAATCTTCACTGCCACCGTCTCCAAATTACTACTGAATTTGTAAGCAAACCGTAATTTCACAAGTTTTTGGTTTGTTCGTTTGTTTGTTTATTTTAATACAACATCCCAGATGGCGTGTGGATACAGCCTCCCAGCATTCGGGAGCCAGCGTGCCGAGCTTCCCAGGTCAGAATCCTCCACGCTGGTTTTCACACTCCTCGGAGGTGCCAGGTTCCAGTTTACTGCAACGTGACCATTTAACCAGAAAATTTAGATGGCCCCGGGGTCACCTTCCTGCCAAAAAGCTGCCTTCCAACTTCTTTTTCTGACAGGAAATGAAATTGCTGGTTTTGCTGAACACCCCAGAGCAGCCGATAAAAATCTCTTGGGAATTTATCAACCAAATCTGCCGCGTTTTGTTCCAATTTCTATTCAAAATGTGGGAGGGGGGGGGATGGACAGGGACTACACTAATGCCACAGGGGGAAGAAGGGACTGAGGAATGGCAAAGGTGCCTCCACCCGGGCGCCGACACCGCCCTCTAGCCATTCAGGCAAGCTCTTGCAACCCTTCCTGACCTGTGAAGAATTTATTTGATGGCATTTTAATGACATTTGCAGCAGGTCGCAATCGCCGCTGTTGTTCTCGTGGGCCTCAGCTCCACCGAATCCGGTCGCGGGAAGCAGACAACGCTACACACAGCTCCCAGCTTCTGGGACGGGACTGCACATGCTCTCCGCTCCTTCCTATAATTAACTGAGCTGCTATTGCAAAAAAACACCCCACAAAAACACCCTAAAAACACTCAAAACCCTAAACCATAACACAAACCAGTCATACCCAGGATGATAGCCCGTTCCAGTCCCTAAAGGGGCTCCAGGAGAGATGGGGAGGGACTCTTGATCAGGGAGGGGAGTGACAGGACAAGGGGTAACGGTTTTAAACTGGAAGAGGGGAGATTGAGATGAGATATGAGGAAGAAATTCTTTCCTGTGAGGGTGATGAGACACTGGAAGAGGTTGCCCAGAGAAGCTGTGGCTGCCCCATCCCTGGAGGGGTTCAAGGCCAGGCTGGATGGGGCTTGGAGCAACCTGGTCTGGTGGGAGGTGTCCCTGCCCAGGGCAGGGGGTTGGAACTGGATGATCTTTAAGGTCCCTTCCAAACCCAAACCATTCTCTGATTCTGTGAAAATACAGTGCATTAGATTTTTATCCTTTTCATTCTGCACTTTCAATCTGAAGCTGGATTCTCTATACTCTTTGTAGAAGGGCATTTTTGAAAGGGGGGTAATTTGTTTTAAGCAACCTTTTAGAGCCTGCGCTGCTCAAGAGACATCAGACTTGACATGATGGCTTTCTGCCCCGCTGCACACATCTTCCAAGTTATTTGGCAACCGGAGGATTAACTTTGCAGAAGTTAAGAACCACCTGGTTTCCAACCCCACCATTTGCTCTGCCAGGCAATGCATTTCTTCTCTTATCCTGTGGCTGCACGGGATANTCTCTGATTCTGTGAAAATACAGTGCATTAGATTTTTATCCTTTTCATTCTGCACTTTCAATCTGAAGCTGGATTCTCTATACTCTTTGTAGAAGGGCATTTTTGAAAGGGGGGTAATTTGTTTTAAGCAACCTTTTAGAGCCTGCGCTGCTCAAGAGACATCAGACTTGACATGATGGCTTTCTGCCCCGCTGCACACATCTTCCAAGTTATTTGGCAACCGGAGGATTAACTTTGCAGAAGTTAAGAACCACCTGGTTTCCAACCCCACCATTTGCTCTGCCAGGCAATGCATTTCTTCTCTTATCCTGTGGCTGCACGGGATAAACAGAAAATCATAGAATCATAGAACGGTTAGAGTTGGAAGGGACCTTAAACATCATCAAGTTCCAATCCCCCTGCCATGGGCAGGGTTACCTCCCACTTTGCCCCAAAATAAGAAAAGAAAGAAAAAGGTGAGCGCACACCACTGTCTTGGAGACTTTTTTTAGTTAAAGGTAAAAACATTTAAAATGTACAGTATTTACAAGTAGTTTAATTACAAATTTCAGAGCGGAACCAAAGCGTGCTCAGGAAACCCACAGTGGATAATTACATTTCTAAAGCCAGGAAGACTTGCATTAGACATTAGAAAACACTTTCCACGGGTAAAGAGCTCGTAGAAAAAAAATTGCCTGATGGGATCGTGGAGTCTTTAGACAAAGGCGTAGGAGGAAGGACGCAGTTCTAGAGAGAAGAATGAAGCACAGACCCCCGGAGGTCCAGCCTAGCCCGATGACTGCATCCATTTGGAGAATATAGAAATCATATTGATAAACAAGCACTTTATAGTTAAAGGGCTAGATTTTTTAAAATCACACTAAGGAAATCAGTGCAAGTCACTGATTTTATAAGAGGAAAGGTACTCTATGTTTGGTTTGTTGTTTTGTTTTTTAAGACATGCTGAAGCTATTAATTGAACTAAATACAATAAGTCTTATTTATTAATACTGAACTGTTCACATGGCACCACTTCAGAGCAACCGGTTATTTCCGGCCTTGAGAAAAACAGCTCTTTTCATGCAAGTTTCTTTTCCTCCAGTCTTAACCAGTGAAGGGCTGCTTACGTACATGTAGGTCCGTTCCAAGCAACGGGGGCCCTAGAAGATGTCTTGTTTCCACAGATGTCAGTAGATTTAATGAGAATTAGCTTTTTTAAACTACATTATTGATTTATGTGGGAAAAAAAACACCCTAAAAGCAGAACATCTGATGCTTCTGCAGCAGGATGGAGTATTACCACAGAACTTCATTGTTAATTGCTGATCTGACAATAAAATATTACGATCTCCATGCAAAGAACCAGATTAAAGAACTTTAGAAACGTTGTCACATATTAGGCCAAAGTGATTTGACGTGATTTCTCTCACACAGGATGCAATGTTTTGGGAGTCTTAGATTCCATCCTCTCCCAAATCATCTTTTAGGAGATGGGAAGGGAGGAATGTGAGCAGCTATGACAAGAGTAAAAGTCACCTGAAACAGCTTGAAGGGGTGAAACCTTCTACGTGTGCCATAGAGGACACCTGATACGGCTGTAAAAGGCATGAATATGAAATGATGTCGAACCTGTAAATGTCAATCCTGCCTCAAGGTGCTATGCGTGAATATCCAGAAGCTTAAACAAACTACTTCTTCATTGCAAGGATATTAATTTATTAAACTAATTTAGTAGTTAAGTGAAAATGCATAGATAAATACCACCTTCCCAACCACCTGGCTCAGATATTTGGCATTAGGCTACTGCACAAGCAAGGCTGTAGCTAGTAAGGCATTTCCATTTTCCCTGTCCCAAGAAGTCCTCACGCTGCAGGCTGCTGAACTCTATCCTGGCAGAAATACCATCAAAGTATTTATCTGGATCAGGAAGACCCTGTTTTGAGGCTCTCAACACCACTGCCCGCAGCTGCGGGAAACAAGACTGGGGGAAATAGGGCTTATTGACTCAGGGAACACATTCTCATCTCACTCTGGCCTCACGTTTTCAGCTGGTCATAGCTCTTAAGAGAAACCAGTGCTTTGCGTGCCCTCAAACTCCCTTATTTCACAGTTATAAAACCTGCAAGTGGCCTAAGCAACTTAAGCACCTGAACTATCTATCCCAGTGCTACCAGATACTTAAGTGCACAGCAGATGGAAGACATACCTGCGAGAAGGGTGATAATTCAGTGGCTTTTGTAATTACAGCGCAGAAATTGTCACACACACACAAAAAAATACATTTAACTTTGTGGTAGTTACAAAAAAGAGGTCAGTTGTGTGCCTATCTATCTATCTACCTACCTATCGGTATGTTGTATGGCACAAAGCACTGAAACACCCTTGATTTTCAGCCTCGAGAGTAAAATGCCTTTCTGTGGTGTGTAACTACTGGCCGTGCCAAGAGATTTCTTTTCTGCATTCCTGCAAGGCAGACAGG
Source organism: Arenaria interpres (assembly GCA_013399435.1). Classification (NCBI taxonomy): domain Eukaryota; kingdom Metazoa; phylum Chordata; class Aves; order Charadriiformes; family Scolopacidae; genus Arenaria; species Arenaria interpres. The sequence goes on along the minus strand of VXAK01021378.1, from coordinate 146,042 downwards.
GACCTGCCAGCAGGCCCTAAGCAGTAAGACACCAGCACTGCCCTCCAGGAACTCAACCCAGAACACGACGTTGAAGAAGTCACCAAGGGTCTCCCTACATTTGAACGTAAGGCAGAAACTAAGCAAGACCAGCTTTCCATTGCACCGTAACCACAAAATTCACCTGTTTGATTTGGCTTATCCTAAAATTATCAAAATCCTGCTAACAGGTCTGTTATCTTCCCGTGAGTAGGGAAGGGGAAAAACAGCTATTGTCTTTAATAAAATCATTGGGAACTGAGTACGTACCATGTGGGTTCATGATACCTGCAGGAACGGAAGCGGCCCAGAAACTGCTGCATAAACTAACTTTATCTTAGGAATACTCATCCCACTGAGAAATGTAAGGACAGAAGTAGTATGATATTGGTTTTCCTTTAAAATCACTTTCTATAACACATAAACATTTCTGAAAATCCTACAGAAAATATCTTAAAAAAAAAAGACATAATTCTGTATAAATGCAGCACCTTGTATCTGCCAAACACTCTTTTTTTTCCTGAGCTAAGCTTCATGAAGAACTATTATAAACATTTCCCACAAACGGGAAATACCCATGAATTCCTGACTAAAGGGAAATAACTGGATTGCAGGCATTAGACTCAAAAGTTTTTAAATATGAATAAAAAAAAAAAAAAAGAAATTCTTATCCTTCAGTTTTCAAAACTATGATCTCATGCTACAAAACTCAAAGGGCTGTCAAATGACAGCTCCGGTGCCGGGACATCCATAGCAGAGCCAGGTGATGGTAGTGAAAAGGGGCTTTTCCGAGGCAGGGAAAGGCCAGGACAGTGCAGGGACCCGCAAGAAGGGCAAGGAAAACTCAAGAAGGGAGCTCAGCCATGGCTCTACCTGGCAGAAAGCTATGTCTTCTGCACTAGCCCAAGCTAGCATCTGGGATACCAGACAAGAACATGGGAAGGATGTGCAGAGCGCACCATCAGCGTCACCTTCTTGCCTTTAGTTTTGAAAAAAATATTCAGATACCACAGTGTTAGGGCTAAAAAGTCCCTACTGACCAACCACCAGGCTTCGTTTCATCTTGCAGTCCCGACTTCATGACATTCCCAAATAAGACACAAAACTACCAAGGTCAGTGAAGGAGGAAGGGGAGGATGTGCTCCACATGCCAGAGCAAACATTCTCCTGCAGCCCATGCAGCTGTGACTCTGTAGGAAGCCCACACTGCAGCAGGCTCCTGGCAGGACCTGTGACCCCACAGAGATGAGTCCACACCAGAGCTGGCTCCTGGCAGGACTTGTGATGCCCCTAGGCTGGAGCAGTCTGCTCCTGAAGAACTGCACTCTGTGGAAGGAATGCCATGCTGGAGCAGGGGAAGAGTGTGAGGAGTCCTTCCCCTGAGGAGGAAGGAGTGGCAGAAACATGTGATGAACTGACCACAACCCCTATTCTCCATCCCCCTGTCCAGCTGAGGGGAGCGATAGAGCAGCTTCAGAGGGCACTTGGTGCCCAGTCAGGGTCAACCCACCACAGCTGCCTGTGACAAAACATCTGAGGGTGACCAAACACTGGCACAGGTTATCAGAGGGCTGGAGCACCTCTCCTATGAAGACAGACTGAGAGAGTTGGGGTTGTACAGGCTGGAGAACAGAAGGCTCCAGGGAGTACTTCTAGCCCCTTCCACTTCCTAAAGGGGGCTACAGGAAGTGGGGCAATATCAGGGGTAATGGTTTTTAACTGAAAGAGGGGAAATTTAGATTAGATATTGGGAAGAAATTCTTTGCTGTGAGGGTGGTGAGACACTGGAAGAGGTTGCCCAGAGAAGCTGTGGCTGCCCCATCCCTGGAGGGGTTCAAGGCCAGGCTGGATGGGGCTTTGAGCAACCTGGTCTGGTGGAAGGTGTCCCTGCCCAGGGCAGGGGGGTTGGAACTGGATGGTCTTTAAGGTCCCTTCCAATCCAAACTATTCTATGATTCTGTAGTGAGTTATGAACCACAACTTACCTTTCTACTTCTCTATTGTCTTGAGAGATATTTTTAGTGGGAAGTAATCTGGTGTAGTTCTATTTAAATAAGAATTTTAAAAAAAAAAACAAACACCTCACATTTTTCTAAGAATTAGGATAAAAATGCTCTGGAGGAAACCAGGCTTTTGAATTGTGAAAACATTTTCTAAAGAATTTGTGCAGCTTCCCATTAGACACTTTTTTTTCCCAATGACCATCAGCCAGCATGCTAATATAGGAGTTATCCAGAATGTGACATGGTTACACAACGTATCGAGGAGATCCAAATGGATACAGCTATACCCCAATAACAGCACTTTTAGGGACAGCTTTTTTAGTCATAAGACTGATGTTAGAAAGGATAAATACTCGTTGTACTGTATAAAGTAATGTTGCTGGAGGTACATACTTCTAGTTGCAGAAAAGACTATAACTGACTAGTTCTTGGCCATGGAATCAAATCCTTGAGATACACAGGAAAAAAGTTACAGGCATATTCTTTCTTAAAAGAAACAGTAGCATTTCATTTAAAACAAAAATACAAGGAGAATACCTCCAATTAAGGCAAAACCTCTCAAATACTTCTCCATTGTAAACAAGTGGAGGATTTCATAAGCATAATGTTCATCGAATTAATTTTGAAAAGGATTTGAAACAGAAGGCAATAATGATACAGCTGCTGTTTTATACTCCTTCATGAAGTCCTTTCTCGGTGATCTCTAAGGTCCCTTCCAACTCTAACGATTCTGTGATTCTCCACAGACCATTGTTCAAAAAACAGAGCGTTATTTCAAATAGGAAATAGTGATTTACGTCATATGCACAAACACTTCTAAAAGTAGTTATTATGAACTTTCCCCTCACATTTTAGGCTGTTCTCAGGCACCACTTTCAGTTCCACTTCAGGATCCCACTGTACCAAGTTGCGTACTGCTTACTCTGATTGGATCAGAGCAAGTACAACTTGTGGATGTTCCTATTAAAGCCCAGACTTTCCATAATCTTCAGTAATGCTGTTCTCTTCCCGAGTTCTGGCTAAATGCTTCACCTCTCCTTGTTAGTCTGCTGACCTGTAAGCAATCACAGGCTGCTCTTCACCAACATCTATCAACATGTCTAATGGCACGTGAGGCTTGTCGTAGCCAGAAAACTTGAGAGAGCTGCTTGGAATGACTGTTTGTTGTATTTCTTCGTCAGAAACCACTGGACCTGAAGAGTTCCTGCATATATCCATTTTGTTACTGTCAGAAATGAAGTAACTCTCCTTTACTTCGCGATTCTGTTCATCGTCAGAAGGTACCTCCTCTGTGCTTTCCTGCACGGACATCTCTTCTGCTTTCGCTGGTGCCTCTGGGGGAGGAAGAAACGATGTTCCTCCACTGGAATTCTCACAACTAACAGTTTCTTCCTGTGGCTCTACCTCCAGAGAGGTCACTTCATCGTTATTCACTGACACTGCTGACTGGAATGGCATGAAGCTTATTACAGATATGTACTTCGCCTCCGATTTTGATTCTAGAATGCTCTCTGTGTTCAGGTTTCTTATCACACTGACCTTAAATGGAAAAAAAAAAGAAAGATTAAAAAAAAATCACTTTTTGTTCCGCATAATCTAATTTATTGGCTTTATCTTCTGTCAAAGTTTAGTGGTTAAAAACCAAAAAGATACAGGTTCATAATACAAATTTAATGTTGTTACAACCAATCCCAACAGAAGTTAGCAAAATTACAATCTGGCAAGATTGTTAGCCTATATCTATGACTTCAGTTGTTTCATTAACACTTTTATGCAAGCTCTCAAAAACACTTCCTATGTGCAAACACACTTGCAAGGACCAAATCCATCTCGTAGCGCCCACCGTATTTTAAATCATTTGAAGTTTGCAACATGGAGGAAAAAAGCAAAGGAAGAAAAAGAGCTGTGATGCTCTTCAACCAGCTGGGCAACTCTTTGCTCTTTATAGCAAATGAGCGCAACTTGCACTGACTGCCAGACTGGATTAGTCTGGGAACTAAGAACTGAGAGAGGCATCAAAACCAGCTGATCAAATCTGACCATGCTTTTTCAAGAATCTTCCTTGATGGGAAGGATGTGAGGCTGTATCTTTCCGTTCATACCTTCAGAGTGTGCTGACTGAAAAGCTTGCCTTCATCTCTCACCTCAGCTCTACACCTTTCCCCTCAAGCTGCCCTGATCTCTGTCGATGGTAACGTGGTTTATGCTGGATCAATAAAACTATTGGAGTTTGAAAAACAAAACAAACCACAGCCCAACAACAACCACCACCACAAAGCAAACACGCTCTCCCTAGAGACCAGTTATTTGTAAACTAAGTGAGTTTTACAAACAGCTGTGCTAGCACCACTAAGGTGAGGGGATCCCCTTGGGAATCAAGGACTGCCACCAGAAAACTAGTAAAAAAGAGCATTAAGGTGGCTCCTGACACCGAGAATATACCATGCTCCAACCCAGCTGCTATTCAGCCATCCTTCTCTCTGGATGTTCATTTTGTGTTATGTGGAAACAGTAACAATACCATATAAGAATATTCTTGGTAATTTCCATGAGTATCTATGAAAACCACATCTTCCTAAGAAGCAAATGCTTAAAAGATAGTTGCAGAAACCAGAATACAATCAATAACGTCTACATATTGAAAATATTATGAATAGCTGGTAGGATTAATGTGCCTTTTGAGAACCCATTTATACAGATCTATGAAAAAATATCAGATGCTTATGCTATACCAACAAGTTAAAACCAAAAACCAAGAAGATCTTGTTTCTAGCCTTTTAGGATTTTCACATGGCTCTAAAATCATAGTGTTAAAATGTGTTAAGGGAACACCTTGTACTCTCTCTGCATTTGGCGGTGCCAGCTGGCAATGCTTAGGATACACCCAAGGATAAAATAAGTACTCTCTATACAATTACATCCAAGACCTTTGTTCTTCAAAAAGGACACGTGTTTTCCTCATGGTGAGTTTTTGAGTGAAGCAAGGTAGTGCAAAGACACTCCCATTCCCATCCAGGAAAGAAGGAAGCCACCAGAAGAAAAAAACTCTTGTAGTTTTCCTGGTATCAATGGTTCTTTAAGAGTCACTGAGTCATAACTACAAGACAATTTAGCAATTCATGCAGTTGTTCCTAACTTGAAAGAGAAGAACCACAGCTTACTACGCTAACTGAAATGCCATTCAAACCATCTCAAGTAACAATGGTAATTAAGATATAGTAGCTATCTGGAGAAAAGTATTTACCGTAGGTAAGTTAATATTCTCCTTTTGTGCATGTTATCTAATACTAGCAAAGTGACAGCCCATGAGCTTAAGCCGGATGTCAGCAGTATTTCCTGGCGCATGCAGGTGCTCAGGTGTCTTCCCATCTCCAATGACAGCACCTGAGCTTTCAGGTCTCTTGCTGTCTCAACAGACAAAGGAGATAAACCAGCAGAAGCCAGGCTCAAGGATACGTATAAATAACATATCCCAAGGAATCCGTCACAATTGAGGTAATCAACAGGTTCTTTCTTAACTTTCTTTCTTTGTCTACCTGCAAATTCCCAGTGATTTTCAGGTGCACTTTTTCTGGCGAAGAGTTTTAGAAGTCCATTTTGGATCTTATTAGGACCTCGAAAAAAAATCTGCATGGCTTTTGCATGATTCCACAAATTAATGCTGTGTAAATGTATAAATAGAAGATGGCGTTACCACCCTACAGACACTCACAAGAAAAAAAAAAACTTCACAAAAGCTAACGAAGCAGCTTCTCTCTGGTAAGACAACAATTATTTGTGGCAAATATCAGTCAAAATTTACAGGAACAATTATAATTTCTCCAAATCAAAAATATACGTTGTAGAACCAAAAAAGCCAGAGTCACAAAGATAATTCTTAAGTGGTTTGTGAATATCCCTAAATGTTCTACAAATATAGTGAGAGAACAAAACCTTGTCACTGCTGTTGGGCTCAGAGAAAGCACCAGCAGAAAAGCTGACTTAAGTTTGAGCTACAAATCAAAATTCATGCTTTTCAATGAATCTTTCTCTTTGGTGGGTTTTTTCTACCCACTAAAGTATTTGTCAGCATTTAAAAACAAGGGGGACTGAAAAACGAGACAGTGAAGTTAAAGCAGAGGGAGATGCCCAGAGACTATCAGCAAATTAAGGCCAGGCTCCTTTTGAAGCAGACAAACCCTTACCACAAGTCTTACAACAAAAACCTAGTACAGGACAAATGACGCACAGGACAAACTGGAAAGGCTGAAGATGGTGGGTGGAAGGAGACAGCCTCTTGAAATACTTTTTGTGAGATAAATGAAAGAAAACGAATGGCTCTAACTACAGCTGGACTGCTGAAACATCAGATCCCTGCAAAGACTAGCGTGATGAAGTCTTGTAAAGGAATCTGCCCCATCTCACTAGATGCATATTCCTGATAGGATCTATGAATAAGGATGTTTTAAACATGTAAACAAACATTTTCTCTAATGAAAATAATCCTTCATCAGTTGGACATTAAACTGCACTGTAGGATCTGTACATGACTGACATGTTATTTTGGGGAGTGACAAACAGCATAGGAAAGACAACACAGAAGTTCTTGAGATCTAAATGGCAATGGATTATTTTTTTTTTCCTTTTCTTTGGGTACATGAGACTCTCAAAGGCAGCTGCTCGATGATTACTCTTTCTTATTTTTACTTCTGTTGGAGAATTCCAACTTGCTCCAAGTCCCTCAAATGATGTTTTAGCATCTAACTAAAGGCACCACGAAGCAGATCAGCGGAAGGCAGCAGTCCTAAGGCAGGACACCTTGCACAGCCCATTAACAGAGGGAAAAACTCCCCAGATGTTGCCCTTTCAGACAAGTTCAGGTAAAGTGCAATAGTCATAACTTGCACAGAAAAAACCGCACACATTCAAAGGTCGATGACAGGCTCTTAGCTCCAAGAAGTCTACAGGGATAAGTTTAATGATAAGAAGTTATTATACAGATTATTTACATTACTTATCAATTACTTTAAATAAGTAACGATCAAACAATAATTAATCATGTTATTAATTACTCATTTTACATCCCCTCATTATTCATATCCCCTGTTTTGAAACTATCCTTGTGAGCTTTGCAATTTATATTTGTCACTAGAGACTTCAATGGAAATGAACAGAATGACACAATATCCTGAGCTGGAAGGGACTCCCGAGGACCACAGTCCAACTCCTGACTCCACTCAGGGCAACCTAAAAGTTAAACCATACATCTAAGAGCATGGTCCAAACGCTTCTTGAACATTTACAGGCTCAGGGTCACGACCACTTCCCTGGGGAACTTGTCTAAGTGCTTGATCACCCAGGTAACAATCTTTATAAATAGTTATAGGTTCCATTCAGCTCCTTAGCAACAAATTACGCTGTGGAATGTGAGCCAGACCGTGGTAAGCTGGAGAGTAGGAATCACAAAATAACATATAGCCTGGCAAACAGAGAATACAGGCACGCAAATGAATTTCTACAAAGGTGAGCTAAAGCGTGAACTCGGAGCACGTATCAGGAAGCCCACAGGAGTTAAGGAGCACACATTCTATTTGTGTGATTTTTTTTTTTTCCTGATCCCTTAGAAGCGATACCACAGTGGTACTGGGAAGCCAGCATAACTGTGCATAGCACTGTCATTCTGGATGAGCTGTCTCTTACTATAACGAACGGTCTTCACAAAAATGACTTCATGGGTACGTAGGACATAATGGTATGTATTCAGACAGTTACACACTGGTGTGAAGATGAAAAAAATCTCCAGCGTCTCCCTTTTTCTACAGGACTCCGTGTTTTGATATTGGGGTCCAGCTGCAAATTCCAACAGACAGATTCTTCTAATCCGATTTTTTGAAGTCTCCACTGTGAATGGCTACCTCTGAACTAGAGTCATGGGTCAGTCACAGTCCATGAAAAGAAACAGGCATTTTAGAGAGTGTTTTGTCTGACCAGAAGTGCATATTGTTTTAGAATGAAATTAATCATCTTGTGCAGCACAAACTGATGGACTAGATTACTGCTTACTACAAAGGGACCCAGCTAGCATCACTGGCTTGGATTGCCACTTAGTCGAAATAATCTCACTTCCTAATATTCTATTCCAAAGAAAGAAGGCTCTGGGGGGATCTTAAGCATTGAACTACCCCTGCGCTACAAAGGAGTCACTTCAAAGGGGTTTGAAGTTGAAGAAAACGGAACCGAAGACTTCTAGAGAGAAGAGGCAATGATCTTATGAGATTTCCTGCATCTGCCGAGAAGATACACTCTTGACATGATTACATTTACTACTGCCTCACGGGGCAGCTCTTGAAAGCTATTTCAACTGCTGCTGACTGTTCAGTCGCTGTGACTAAGGAGACACTGTGAGGACATTATAACAGTATGTGTCAGATACTCTGCCTCTTGTCTGATGTGAACGCAAGGAGTGCTGCCGCTCTTTAAGGAACATCCACTCTGTTTCCTTAAGATGGCCACAGAGAGCTTTTAAGGCACAGCAGCTGCTGACCCCTCTTCCCTGTGACTGCTCAGCGTGAGAACAGATTTCCTCTGGTTGTTCTTCCCTCTTCTCACAGCACTATTGCTGCCCCCCTCCCCTTACTCTGCGCACCTCTTTAAGAACGTTGCATCACTTAGCACTATCCCAGTATTACCTTGGAACGAAGGAAACTTACAGACGTCCAGAGACAGGACAAGAGGAAATACGCACAAACTGAAACACATGGAATTTTATCTGAATGTAAGAAAACAATTTTCCCTGTGAGGGTGGTTAAGTGCTGGAATAGGTTGCCCAGAACAGTTATATAATCTCATTTCTTGGAGATACTCAAAACCCAACTAACAAAGTCCTGGGCAATCTGTTCTCACTGATCCCATTTGAGCAAAAGGCTTGGATGAGACAATCTCAAGAAGTCTCTTCTAACCTCAGTGATTCTTTGGTTCTCTGTCTCTGCTACTAGGATGACTTCAAACCTGTCCACGTACACACACATTGAGTTTTTAAGAACTAAGCTCTCAAACTAGACCAAGTACTGCTACTTCAGTTATAAAAAGACTGAAGTCTAGCCCTAAAACAAACACAAGGGATCTGGTTGCAGAGACTGTTAGAATATTAGCCTGGTATAAATCCTAAACATCTACGAGACCATAGTAAAAAAACTAAAAAAAAATTTAAAAAGAGGCAGTCATAAAGATGTTATAGATATAAAAGTTACCTATTTGGATATTAAAAATCTGACACAGATAAGAAGAACTTACCAAAGACTTAGGCAGCCTTATGTTCTCCTTCTTTAGTTTCCTCCAGCTACACCATATTGTCAGCATCATACTCAGGCTGAGAATAACAGCACATGAAATGATGATATATTGTGTGCCTAAGCGAGAGCAAAATTTGTTAGGAAGTTTGGAAAAATAAACCACTGCTGCATCATTTAGAATAACTTCAAAAACTGTAATAGCTCAGAATGCTTAGCTGTAATGTGTGAATTGGTCAATTTACCACCTTTTTTTCACTCAAGAAAACTTAATTGATAAATTAAAAACTAGAATACAGAAGATTTTCAACTTATATAAACAAAATAATGTTTTTATAGAGGTAAAGGAATTGTATAACTAATTTTTTTGTTCCTTAGAGATGAAATATGGGGATAAACAGATTTGTATGTTTTCCATGTGATAGCATACTACCTGACAAAATAATTACACATACTCTATGTAATAATAAAATTAAACTGTGAAAACTTCCAAAACAGAATTGTTAACTATTACTTGAAAGATTCCACTAGTCTGACACTCCTTAATGTCCTCCCCCTCAATCATACCACTGTTCTTGTGCACAAAAGAACTAACACAACTGCTTCTATCTATTTTATCTCTTTTCTCTAGAGAAGTTTTGTGCTATAATGAAGTAACATTATGAAGTCTGTAAGAGATTATCATAGATACAAAGTTGGGTGACTACCTGCCTCTGTTCTCTTTAATTAAGGAAAAGATGTCAGTACCTCAATTTTACACCCACAAGTTTATAGTTGTTTTAAACTCAAGGAAGTCTATATACGTTTTCCTCAGTGATGAGACAGAGCAAAAAGCCATTTGTTAGAAGAGAGACAATGCTTCTGAAAACCATGTAACTCGGTGAACGATCCATTTGTCATTTGTTAATTACACCAACGATCAGGTGCAATGGAGACAGGTTTTCTAATACCAACGAAGCAGGAGAAGTGCCCTCTGCCCCTGCAAAAGTCAGGATTACTTGAAAATAATATATGATCTTTAAAGGTCTTTAGATCTGGGAAAGTACAGTTGGAAAAGAATGACTATGCTTTCCCTTTTTTTCACATTCTCCCATAGGCATCCAAGTCATCCCATGGCTATATCAGAACTTGAATACGTAGCAGAACAGATCTCTGGTCAGACTCAGTATGTTCTTTAACTCAAGTTTTAGATTCCTCTTACTCGATGTCTGCTCCGGTGTCTGCTCAGGAGGAACATGGATGCAGCTTTCTTCTGAGGGGTCACCAAACATCAGATCTTGATAGAAACTTCCCTGTGCCGAAACACAGTAAGTGGCATCTTCAGCAGGAATTGAGATGTTGAGGCTACATTTATACATCGCACAGTTATCTCCAAAGAACTCATCCTTGATCTGCAAAAAATGAAAGTCACATTATATCTTTTGACTCAATACAACAACATAAATTTTACAGTACCTTCCAACACTTCAAAAATGTTAAAATGCTATTAGATATGGCTCCTACATCATCTATATGCCTTGCAAATGTGATGATAACTTCAGCTATCAGCTTATGAGCTACCTTGAGATGTTATATTTGATCAGACCACGGTGCTTGCAGCTAAAGTTTGTGCTGCTCTTAGTCTAGATTCACATTCCTCGTTCACTTATAAAACTTGTACACAGATACAGAAACATTAGCATGGTGTGACGTAACTCAATCTTGTGTACAGCTAAAGCAATAATCTCGGTTTTGTTATAAACATCCATCTGAACAATTAATATCCAGACCTTCCAACCACATCTCTCACTGTGACGCACTTGACATTTTAGGGCTTCAATAGTCCTAAGTTATATTCAACTGTTTTCTTGCTACCTCTTGGCTCTCTGTGTCATCCGAGTGAACCCTTTGTTTATGCATTTAAGATAAACAACAATTTTTAATTTGAAGTTTTCATTTTGGAACTTACCTGATTTTCCTTATCCCAAAAAGTCACTATGTACACGAGCTGTGAATAAGTGCCTTGGATCCAAGGAAGAAGCTCCACAGATGGGAATTCAGGATGGTAAATATCAACTATGATTTCATCACCATGCCTTGAGAGATTCAATTTTGGTGGTCCTACTTTTCCTACAACACATTGCATCTTTGCAATTAGGCCAAAGCTTTTAACATAAAATATGTTATAATATTTATTGTTAGCATTCCAAAATTCAGAGATTTCAGAAGAATTACATGTTTATTTCACTGCTGTTAATATTGCACAGCTGTGAGACTTAGAAGTGACAGAGACGTTTGGATACATTTATGAATCTGCTTCTAAAACGAAGACAGAATTGTGCAGAATTTCACTGCTGAGGAAACCAACTTTCCTATACACGCAGGGCCATAAAAATTCAGCTCACTGACAACAGTAAAGACTAACAAAGCAATTAATATATACGTATGTGAACAAGAACAGAACACAAAATACCGCTGACTAGACCCCACCATAAATTGCACTCAGCTAAAAACAATACTATATTGAAACAAAGGCTATCTGAAAATCAAAACACATCTCATCTTGAGCAACAGCACTTCAGAAGCCTGATTTCCCATGGCAATGGCGTCTAACGATCTGACTGAACATATGAGTTTCTTGTTCAGTGGGAAAATGATTTTGTCTCCCTCCTCCATACGTGGCCACCAATTTTCTGCAAACTGTCAAACTTGGCATTATTACCATGGCTTCTGCCCCTCTATCAAACACCAGAAACCAGCCACTGATTCCAAGCCATGGGAGCATCGGGTGGGGAGGGAATCATAGCAGAAAACAAAGCGGGACTTCACTTCTTCAGCCCTAGCAACGCAGAAATCCAGGTTTATCTAGAGCACAGCCCAAGTCAGGGAGAATCTCACGAGCAATGTCCTGCTTGAAAACTGTACATTGAGAATGGAACACACACGAGAGGAAGTCTCTCAGTCTCTTCTCACTCCGTGGTGTCTGCTTTGCACTGCCCATGCAACGTTCAGGGCTGGCCTGGACTCTAGACACACAATCTACTTTTACACATTGATGTGAAGAACTGATTTTTCCCAAAAGCCCAAAGGATTTACATGAAGAACGTGTAACTGTTAGATACCCAGCTACAGGGGACTCCCAGAGCTTCTAGATAGTACCTAGCCATCAGTATGCGGAATTACAGTGTTAAGCAAGGCATCACTAACCACATGAATACTACTTCAATGATGTCTAAAGGTCTACAGCTTCCAGGGACAGGTTTCTACCCTAAACTGACATCTAGGACACCAGGCAAGAACATGGGAAGCATGCACAGTGTATACCATCAGCGTCACCTTCTTGCCTTTAGAAGTTTTGAAAAAAATATTCAGATACCACAGTGACAGGGCTAACCAAGTCCCTACTGAGGCAGAACTACAGAAGTTCCTACTGAACAAACATCAGGCTTCATTTCATCTTGCAGTCCTGACTTTATAATATTCACAAATGAGACACAATACTACTGCGAAAAGGATAATTACTAACTTTTTACATTTGGGGAAAAACTACAAGGATTAGTTTATGATGGAACTTACCATGCTTTCGCAAAATAAATTCATCTGTCTCAACATACTCAGACTGCTGTGACCCAACAATGGCTTTAACTCGAAGCCAATGAGAGCTAAAAGGATCATATATTTCCCTTGTCACATCACAAAAAGGAGTCGAAATGTTCACACAAGTGGAGACAACCTTATAGGTACCTGGGCTGTAAAAAAGATCAAGTAACCGTTAATACAATTTCAATTGCACAATATCATACACTACATTGCTGGATCGGGTTTGCGCAGCAAGGTTTCAGGAGCAGAAGGGGCCAGGGGTGAGAAGCTTCGGTGAGAAGCTGCCAGAAGCTTCCCCTACATCTGACAGAGCCAATGCCAGCCAGTCCCAAGACGGACCCATCGCTGGCCAAGGCTGAGCGACTCAGCCACAGCGGTAGAACCCCTGGGATAACATATTTAACAAGCAGGGGAAAAAAAAACCCAAACCATGCAATTGCAGCCAGGCAGAGAAGTGAGAATACGAGAGAAACAACTCTGCAGACACCAAGGTCGGTGAAGAAAGAGGGGGAGGAGGTGCTCCAGGTGCCTCAGCAGCGATTCTCTTGCAGCCCATAGAGGTCCATGGTGGAGCAGATATCCATCTGCAGCCCATGGAGGACCCCATGCCGGAGCAGACAGATGCCCTGTAGGAAGCCCACACCAGAGCAGGTACTGGCAGGACTTGTGACACCCCATGCTGGAGCAGGGGAAGAGTGTGAGACACCCCTGCCCTAAAGAGGAAGGAGCAGCAGAAACAACATGTGATGAACTGATCAAAACCCCTATTCTCCATCCCTCCGTCCAGCTGAGGGAGCAATCGAGCAGTTTCCATAGGCACCTCGTGCCCAGCCAGGGCCAACCCACCACAACTGCCTGTGACAAAACATCTGCGAGGGTGACCAAGCACTGGCACAGGTTGCCCAGGGAGGTTGCGGAGTCTCCATCCCTGGAGATATTCAAAGGCCATCTGGACATGGTCCTGTGCAACCAGCTCTAGGTGATCCTGATTGAGCAAGGGGTTGGATCAGGTGACCTCCAAAGGTCCCTGCCAACCTCTACCATCCTGTTATTTGACAGATTTTGCCTTAATTTACACTTAGGCAACTTTCACCCTACATGACTTCACCACATAGAACCAAAAGCATCTACCATGGACTGACTGCTTTTACACCCTTCTAAAGAATATCAGGTACAGGAATTGACCAAAGAATAAGAACTTACTTGTAAGGTTTGATTTCCACAACAAAAAGAGGAGTTTCAGGCATAGATGGGTACTGCCAATGCAAGACAGTCTTGAAATTTTCAGATATTACTTTAATCTGCGTTGGTGAAGGCACTGGAAGAAACAGAACAATTGTACTTTGATAAACAGACCTAGTCACATGTAAGAACAGCCGAATATATTTCTAAATTATTTGGAAAAGGCAACATGCTAAAAGTGACAAGAAAAATTAGACATAAAAATCATCAATCCCACCCCCCAAATGGACTACTTTATCACCAGCAGGAAACACATGAGCCTTGCAAGCTGATTTATTAATTCTTCTCTCATACAGAGACAGCTTTCTTCGTGTTTACAACCCAGAACCTCAAATAACCCATGCCCATTGGAAGCAAGTCCATATCAGGCTAATGAGTTGTGGTGATTAAACCCCTATGTTGGTATTCTACAGATACAACAGCAAGACGGGTAGTATGGATTTACTAAAGTTAGAGGAGATTAAGCCCAGCTCTTGTAGATTTCTCTTGCTCTTCAGAAACTGAAGGATTCAATGTGAATTTCTGACAATGCCATTTTTACCACTCAAGCAGTATTTCTAGAAAGCTGCGATGATAATAATAAATTACTAAAATTTGTAAGGTATTCAAGCACTGAAGCTGTAATGCAGTTTCACATGCAGGAAAGCATTTGAAGTACATGTAATGTAAAACATCGGAGATAGCACGGTAAGCAAGACAAAAATAAAAAGCAGGACTGATGGCTTCCTCGTACGGCAAGCTTCTATTCTAAGCAACAACAGGGACATCGGGGGAGCAGCTGCAGAGGAAGAAAAACTACATGGTCCCATAACTACTGAAGGCTGTCGCATGGAAAAAAGAAAGAAAAAAAGATGGTCACTCAACCGATTTTAATTGCTGCTACTTAGCTTCTCAATGGCTGCTTTGGATCCTTAAGATTCTATTAATACAGGGGTTTTTTTTTGTGACAGAACTCGTATTTGACCAGTTCTAGACTGCTGCTTGTTCACAAAGCAAGTGAACTCTCCAGCTTCACTCTGTGATATCAGGAAAAATTTTGACACGGAAAGGGTTATTAAGCCTTGGAATGGGCTGCCCAGGGAAATGGCTGAGGCACCATCCCTGGAGGTGTTCAAAAGCCGGGTTGACATAGCGCTTAGAGACATGGTTTAGTAATGTGGGAGGTTTTTTGTATGGTTTTCTTTTTTTTCTATTTAATCAGAGTTAGGTTGATGGTTGGACTAGATGGTCTTAAGGGTCCCTTCCAACCTGGGCAATTCTATGATTCTATATATTGAGGGAAAGTAAACAATTTTCACATCTTGAGAACAAGACCACAAAGATAACACTACAGAAAGTAACACACAGAGGCTGAGATGCACTACTAACCACGAAGATTTGACACACATAACATACATCGCTCTGCAAATGGTGCTGTGGTTTAGTTACATTTTAATATGTTCAAAAGTGGCACTTCAGTTACTGGAAAAAGGACACAATCATCAAATTCTCAACCACAAGAAAAAAGGTGACAAGCTGACAGAAGAGGTGTCAAAGCACACAAACTTTACTTCAAATATTTAGTTTTAAGGCATGGTGTAGTGAGTCTTACAAAATTTGACTTTTGTGTACTATTAAACAAGTAACGCTATGTTTAATGAAAGAGTGGAAAATGAATTCCCAGAACATACTTGAACCACCACTGAAAGCTACGTGGCTTTTTAATTACGCAATTCCATACCACTTGGCTTTCTCCTCCCTCGTTCTTCCTTCCACCCCCCCATTTTTATTTTATTTTGTACATAGATAGAGTTGCTACCTTGGATTTCAAGAAAGCAAGCTTTTAACTACTCAGGGAGCTACTTAGCAGCGTCCCACAGGAATCTGCTTTTAAGGGCTTAGGGGTCCACAAGCACTGGTCAGCTTTGAAGAACCACCTTTTAGAAGCACAGGAGCAGGCAATCCCATGGTGGTGTAAGATCAGCTTGACTGAACAGGGACCTCCTTGTGGAAGTCAAGAGGTAAAAGAAATTGTATGGTATCTAGAAGCGAGGTCAGGCTTCACAGGAAGATTACGGAATCGTGATTTGTAGGTAGAAGACACAAAAGGCCAAAGCTGAACTAGAGTTGAAACTAGCCAATGTTGTTTGGGATAACAAGAACTTTCTTAAATATGTTAATAGGAAGCGGAGGTCTAAGGAAAATATTAGACCAATACTCATTGAAGATAGTCACCTGACTCATAGGGATGAAGAAAAAGCAGAGGCATTCCATGAGGTTTTTTTCCCCAATACTGATAGACCTTGCTTGGTACACCCAGTCCGACCTGAGCCCCGGAGTGGACCTCAAATGCAAGAACAGTGACCTACTATTTGCAGACACTGAAATTGTAAGGGGACAGCTGTATCAGCTGCATGTTCACAAGTTCATGAGGCCTGATGGAATTCACCCCAGAGCACGGAAGATGTTACAGTAGCACATCTCTTGATCACCTACCAAAGGTGTGAGGAAGTCCCTGCCAACGCTATTCCAATTTACAAGGTGGCCATGACGGAAGACCCAAGAAATTACAGACCTCTTAGTCTAACCTCAGTACCTACATAAATTATGGAGAAGACCATACTGGGTGCTACTGAAAGACATTTGAAGAACAATACAATTATCAGGCACAAAGGGAAAGTCCTGTTTAAATTAATATCCTTCTCTGATAAGGTCACCCACCACAGATCGGTCTAGTTGCTCCTCCGCAGCTCCATGAAAGATTACTCAACCTAATTCGCTGCTCTTCCATCCAGAGATGAATTTTAACATGATTCAGCTCTGAGACTACAAAGTAACTAGCTGAAAACAAACTTTCCTCATGAAAGGACAACTTTCTTCTCAAACTATACCCCCATATAAACCAGCCACAAAGAACACCACCACCAAATATGTCAAGATCTTCAATAGCACTACAGGCTGGCCTTGATCACTTAGAGGAACAAGTTTACAAATACCATTAGCTCATCCTCTTCATCGTCACTTTTAATAACTTTGCTTTCAGCGATCAAGTTAGTCAAGCACTATCCCCCCCTCTGATCTTTCACTCCATATCCTCAAGACAGGCCTAAAGGACACCTTTCAGCATGAAGCAAAAAGCTAGAAGTCATAAATCTACTTACAAACAAAAGTCAGTAAAGAAATAGGTTTATAGCACACCTACTCTCACCTCATTAACGT
The DNA here is from genome assembly GCA_013399435.1 of Arenaria interpres. Classification (NCBI taxonomy): domain Eukaryota; kingdom Metazoa; phylum Chordata; class Aves; order Charadriiformes; family Scolopacidae; genus Arenaria; species Arenaria interpres. The sequence goes on along the minus strand of VXAK01021378.1, from coordinate 128,734 downwards.
CTCCATGTTTCACAGGCCAAGAATTATCTTCCTCTCTTTTTCTAAGGGATGATACCTTATTACCCCTTCTACCACTTCCCTCCTTCTCTGCAGGCATCAGACATCGTGTCTCTCAAGTGGGCTAATGGATACGTAGTGAAGTCAAATGTAAATTGTTCTCACCTTGTGTTTATTTTTGGGGTTTGCTGGTTTGACTTTAAAGCCAAAGAAAGCCTGAAAGCTCATCTCCTTTCCCTAATTAAACTGGTTATTTTCATGGAAGACTACCTCTACCTTCAAACCTTGCCTAACCAATTTGAGCGACCAAGGACTTTTCTCTTCAGGTCATTTAACAATAACACACAGAAACTTAGTGCAAGTGACAGCAGCTTAAGATGCAGAAGCGAGTGCTCAGCACAGCAACAGTCCACAGAATCACACGAGGTTGGAAGGGACCTCTGGAGACCATCTAGTCCAAAGGACCTCAAAACAGGCACGGAAAACGGATCAGCTTGTGATCACCCATGGAAAGTTTACTTTTAATGCCTTGGTCAGGCAATTCTAGTTTCTTTTTTCAGGTTCCTTATCTCCCCTGCATGCCCCTCCCCAACCAATCAAATGGTATTCATTCTCCGTCCCACAGCTCCTTTACTGAGGCTGTCGATCTGACTTCTAATGGTTTCTCCTCCAGCCAGTGCTTAGACAGAGCCCCGGGACACCCCAGCCTCATCTCACTCCAGCATCACAGCTAGATACCATAGAGAACACTGCAGATTATCAAAGTGCCAGCCTCTGATCTTCATAGGTGTTATTTCTGCATATTGCCAGTTAAAATGCCGTAACACTTTCTGTGAATGCTGTTTGACTTAAACCAAAATTAAGCATTCACTTTTCCAACATGTTACACCCTGTTCTACGTTGCTCAGGAGGCACAACTGAAGGAAGATGATGGTGGCTAGTGTGGCAATGGTAATCTTTAAACATGAGACTCCTTCTAGTGTATTATCAGCATAAATGCAGCAACACTCAAGGTGCAAATTCAGACAGTGAGAAACCAAGTGTGGAAAAAGTGAGAGAAGAAAAATCGTTCAGCAAATCATGTCACGATGTGTGACACAGGCCACTCGGCAAGTTCTTGTCTGCCTCTGGTTCAAATGCAGTGATTTCCACCCACGGTTTGCTCCGGTCACTTTCCCTTGTAAAACAGCAATCCTGGCAGGCAGAGAGGCAGAGACGTCAGCAAGAACAATTTTTTCACATAAACAACAGAAATTGAATTGTATAGGTGCATTGTGGGACCACATAAGAAGAACTTCAGACAGCAGCCCTATGTCCAGAGAATAAAAGAATAAAAGACAAAGGTAGGCCAGTCAGATTTACAGGTTTTTTTTAAGAGTGGTAGAAGAAACTAAGCATGCCTCATGATTTTGAGAACAAAAGTCTGTACTGTTGGAAAGTGTAAAGGCAGGAGTAAAAGCAAACAGAAGCATGATCCCAGGGTCACCCAGAAGTTAAACACTGAATAGAGAACAGATGTGGGAATGCAACCACACAATTTATCTCAGCAGACTCACACCTGCATCAGTTTATAACCAACATAAATATTCATGTTTATTTGTTCCAATATAAACAACCCAGACAAACTATAGCTGCCATATCAGTGGCAAAGACCTCAGCAGGTATGACTACTGCAGTAAGTGTGTGTGTGTATATATATATATATATAAAATCAAATATCTTCTTAATGTGCAATTATATTAACTAATGTATTTAAGTTTTGGAGGCATTTACATCTTCAGCAAACTTGCATAGCGGACAGGAAGGAAATACATGTGGGAGGAAATCAAAAACCAAATGCCACCAAAAGACTTGTCTTACTGCAAATATCTGCTGCTTGGTTTCAGGCTGCTAAGAAATAAGGGGCTTTTTTGTTTGCTTTTTTTTTCTCAAAGTAACAGGAACAAGTGTACTCAACTGCATTTTCTAGGACTAGGAAGATAAC
>VXAK01021378.1:84049-121290 GCA_013399435.1 Arenaria interpres | reverse complement strand
GGTGGGGGGGTGGGGGATGTTCGCCTCAGCGATGCCCTCCCTGCCTTTCTTAATTTTGCCTTCTGTTTTTAAATGCTGGTGCTGTGTCGTAACCCGTCAGCCCCGGCCGCTCAAAAATCGTCCTCCTCCGCCCTTGTCATCTTGAGGCCTCCGCTCTCACACCCCACACCCCCCCCTTTCTTCAAAAACACAAAGCGTTCATCCTGTGGAGTTTTTTCAGCGACCCTACGTGGGGTTCACGTGCGCAAAGGGATCCTAATTTACGCTGAGAGATCTTATTCTTTCTTGCAAACGACCTAAATGTATACGCATTTTGAAATAAAGCGAAGTGCTGCCAAGCAAGATGGGAGACTGCAGCTTTTCCCCCCTTCCTGCTTCTGCGTCTCCCACCCAGTGTCCCGTGAATTCTGCACCCTAACCATTCAACCTTACAGCCACGCTGGGCCAGATGAAACCTCTCCAGTTATAAGGGAGGATGTAGCAGCCTTTTAAGCTCCTGTCAGACATTCTGCAAATAATTATTTTTCCAGGCCTGAAATGGAGGCGGCTTGAGGGCTCCTTCTCACCCACGCTTCTTCCCAGGCTTTCAAAGAGACAGAAAGGAGGAAACAGAGCTGCTTGTCGGAGTCACCGTGTTTCCTTCCCCTTTCTCTTGCTACTGGGAAAAGTAACTTCAACTGCTCCCTCCCCTTTATTTCATCCCAAAGGGAGGGGGAACCTGATGAGGTTCCTGAGAGGAACCCGATGAACGTCAATAAAGGCAAGTGTAGGGTGCTGCACCTGGGGAGGAATAACCCCCTGCACCAATACAGGTTGGGGATTGGCTTGCTGGAGAGCAGCTCTGAGGAGAAAGACCCAGGAGTCCTGGTGGACAGCAGGATGACCACGAGCCAGCAATGTGCCCTTGTGGCCAAGAAGGCCAATGGCATCCCGGGGTGCATCAGGAAGAGTGTGACCAGCAGGTCGAGAGAAGTCATCCTGCCCCTCTGCTCTGCCCTGGTGAGGCCTCATCTGGAGCACTGGGTCCAGGGCTCCCCAGTTCCAGAAGGACAGGGAACTGCTGGAGAGGGTACAGCAGAGGGCTACAAAGGTGATGAGGGGCCTGGATGATCTCTCTTACAAGGAGAGGCTGAGGGACTTGAGTCTTTTTAGTCTGGAGAAGAGAAGGCTGAGGGGGGATCTGATCAATGCTTATAAATACTTAAAGGGTGGGTGTCAGGAGGATGGGGCCAGTCTTTTTTCAGTGGTGCCCAGTGACAGGACGAGAGGAAACAGGCAGAGACTTGTACATAAGAAGTTCCATCTAAACACGAGGAGGAACTTCTTTCCTGTGAGGGTGGCAGAGTGCTGGAACAGGCTACCCAGAGAGGTGGTGGAGTCTCCTGCTCTGGGTGGACCTGCTTTGGCAGGGGGGTTGGACTACATGATCTCCAGAGGTCCCTTCCAACCCCATGTGATTCTGTGATTTGTCCTGCTTCCTAGAGAAAGGTGTAGATGAATTGCTTTTCTTGCCATCTGCCATCAGCATTTGCAAAGCTGAGGAGATGGCACGATTTGCTGGGAACAAGGTGTGAGTAGAGGTGAGATCGCAAGCCAGCACTTGGATGCTGAAGGAAACACCCTGCTGGTACGACCTCAGAGATGATGGTGTCCCCACAGGTGATGAGCGTCAGTTTGGGTCCAAGAGCCAACATCTCCTCCCAGCTGCACTAGGGCTGAGGGAAACGGGATCATGGAGTTACGCTTAACGTTCTGTAGCAACACTGCACTCACAGCCTGAGCGTTGTGCTTTACGCCAGTGCAGTCATGAGCTTCACAACCGACAAGTACGTAACTGTCTTGATTGAAATACTGGCTGCTCACCGGCGTGTGTATTTTAACTTCCTGAATGGCGGCAGACTTGTGTAATATTTTCTGACACATAATCATAGAATCATAGAATGGTTAGAGTTGGAAGGAACCTCAAAGATCATCTAGTTCCAACCCCCCTGCCATGGGCAAGGACACCTCCCACTAGAGCAGGTTGTTCAATGTGTTTTCTAGCACATAACCCGTTCACTAAAAGGGTCGTCAAACATTGGAACAGGCTGCCCAGGGAAGTGATGGAGTCACCGTCCCTGGAGGTATTTAAAAGACATGCAGATGTGGCGTTTAGGGGCGTAGCTCAGTGGTGGATTTGGCAATATTACATTAACTTTTGGACTTGATCATCTTAAGGGTCTTTTCCAACGGAAATGATTCTATGATTGAAATGGTATTTTACACAAAAGTAAGTGAAAACAAGGGATCATCAGCCCTGGATAGAGGTTGGGTATTCTGACAGTCATATCAAGGGCTGACAGCGTGCCTGGAAGGTGTCACATCAACAGAGCTTAATAAAGTTGAGTTTTCTTTATGACAGTACTTCACAGAGCTGTCAGAACATTATGGAAGGTGAAAACAAGGAATAAAAGTTAAGTCAGCTCTCTACAGAGAAATTAAGGGAATGTCGTTCCAGTAATGAGAACTGTCCCCGGCACACCTTCTGTGTGTGCCACCAGAACCCCTGTAGGCAGCTCCTTGCAGGGACCGCTCTCGCTGTGCAGCCAGTGGAGTCCATCGCCACCAAAGCCTTCCAAACTTGATAAATTTTTTTCCCTGTCTTAAATTGTTATACATTGGAAAAGAGAAGAAACAAATTTGCTGTTGTCATGGCCTGTAACTTCCTCCTTTGCACTCCTTTCCATGCTCACCCCAAGTGGGGGTCACATGCCTCTCGGTGAGAAAGCTCTTGACAAGATAAACAACTTCTCACATCGTAGGACAAGTTTTCACAGCCTTTTGCTTGCTTGTTTGCTTGTTTGTTTTTTAGCTGTCACTTAAGTTGGCTGTCACAGAGCTCTTGTGCCAGAGTTCATGAGCACGTACAGCAGCGCTCCCTGGGGTTTTGCTGTCCTTGCAGAAATAGCTACAGGATCTTCAACTCACTTAGTCTGAAATGCCTACTCCTCTGATTCATCGTGACAGTCACTGGAGTTTCCTACGTGCTTTCTCACAAACCAGGCTACGTTCCGGACCCTCAGAGTTTTGGCTTTGAAATCCAGCCCAAGGTCCTTTGAAAAACTCAGGTAGATGCAGTATCCATGTGGGAACAAGTTTGGAGCCTGTATGAGGCTGTGTAAGAATACTCTTAGGAAAGGCCTGTTTCAAAGGTAGTGCCACGTCTTCTTGAAATGCTATCACAAAAGAGAAATCACAGACACACAGAAGTTGTCTCTAACCAGAGCTTTTCCCCAGTGATTAAAAGCACCAGCTGTGTTCACCTTCAAAAGGTACAAATAATTGGACACCACCACCACCAAAAATAAAAAATGAAGAGATCATTAGCAATCATTTAGCTTCTATGCATCCCATGATTCTGTCAGAAAGTTCAGTGATCTTCTCATTTGGACTTGGGTTAAAAATACACATTTTGATCTTTCAGGAGTGTCATTCCTAACTCTCTAGAAGTCATTTGAAATTTCTGCCCATTTTGATCCTCCTCAGCTAGCTGCTCTTTCCAAATCCATGGTTCCAGGAACCAGAGAACTGAAGCAACGAGACCTGAAGGAGTCTAAGCTGTGCCCTTATCAGAGACTTCCCTCAATTGTTTCAAAAGTGAAAGAAAATCATAGAATCACACAGTTGCCTGGGTTGGATGTGACCTTTCAGCTCATCGAGTCCAACCATCAGCCTGACACTGATAAAAACCATCACTAAACCATGTCTCTAAGCTCTATGACAACCTGTCTTTTAAATACCTCCAGGGATGGTGCCTCAACCACTTCCCTTATTAAGCATTCCAATGCTTAATAATCTTTTCATTGTAAAAATTTTTCCTAATATCCAATCTGAACCTGTCCTAGCACAAATTGAGGCCATTTCCTTTTGTCCTGTCACTTGTTCCTTGGGAGAAGAGACCGACCCCCACCTCTCTACAACCTCTCCTTTCTCTACAGCTGTAGAAAGCGATCAGGTCTCCTCTCAGCCTCCTTTTCTTCAGGCTGAACAACCCAGTTCCTTCAGGCACTCTCACTACCCAGGAAATCACCTATATCCTAGGACTGAAGCTCTTTTAATTGTGCAGGCTGCATATCCTGTAATTACCCTTGCACTGAGTCCTAAAGGAAGTAGATAAACAATGGACCATGAAAATCGTGGTGTCACCAAATGCTGTTATTAGCCTAGCAGCAGCTGATTTGGGTTGTCACCTCTCCAGGACAGCAGCAACGAGCACTACATGGAAGTCAACCACCAAATCAAAGACAACAGGTTTATTTGAGGCTGAGGAAAGTACATGCCTGAATCGTAAGGTGAAAGAAAACAAAGAGAAAGGTAGCAAGGATTGAGTAAGAAGATGGGGATGTGAGATTATGAACAAGTCCCTCAAAAGCTGCAGTGCTTTCAGTGTGACAGCTGCCCTAGCTGCTGCGTTGGCAGATGACCTCTCATGCTCTGTTGCTTGTGTTTGTCTAATGTGTGTGTGGTCTGACATGCACCCTGAGATAAACTAGCCCTAGGTGAAGGTGGCCAAATGCAGGACATTGCCATGGACAGTGATGCAGGTCAGCTTCTGGGTGCCATCTGGTCCACTCTTGTGCTGGGAGAGGTACCCTGATGCTTTGGGATGGAAAGGAGAGTCATTCACCTTCATCAGTAAAAGGAGAGGGCCTAAGTTTAGTTGGAGCTCAGAATGAGGTCAAAGAAAAAAAACCAGGAGCTTCTCACTTTCTTAAATATATTTGAACATTGAAACTCTTCAGAAAAGAGAAAGCTAGAGACAATTGCTGCATTTGGGACATGGGTTGTTTGATTTGTGTTTTGTGGTTTTTTGTCCTATTACTGTAGTCTTTTGTGCTTTATACACGAAGTTATAGTGCAAACCCTTACTGTGTGTTAGTGTAGTTGCTGGTCTCATCACGAGATACAGGTCTTGCTTGGCAAAAATAGCACTGTCACAGAAATTAGTCTAGTCTATTTGGCTAAGAGGTAAGGATGGACTAAGTGATATCCAGAGGTCCCTTCCAACCCTATATCATTCTGTGATATCTAAGTGTGTCCTGCCCTGATTATGGGAAGGAAAAGCATGATAAACAAAACCATGGTGCAGCCAAAAGCTCTGTGCAATGGCTCCAGGAACTTCTGTATATTTAGATTTCATAAGAGTTCAAGTGTAGATCAGAAAGATTGTATCTTCTATAACTTTCTGGAAAAGAGTGCCATTAATCTGCGTGCAAAAATGTCTTCTGATAAAAAGTTCCACCTCATAAAACGGGCTAGCACCATTATCAGTCTCAGAAGAATAAACGTTGGGTCCTTTGTTCTCCTTCAGTAACCTGATATCTCTGTCTGAGTAAAGTACTTGCCAAATATTAGCTATGCTTTAGAGGTATTGCAGATACTGCCTTTAAAGACACATGATATTATGCAAATCAAGCTTATACAGACCACACTGCTGTTTGACAGACTATTGGGGACAACCTGAAGGATGGAAATTGCTTGCTTTGTTGAACGTTACGAATTTCTAAACAGCATCTTCAGAGCATGAACAAAGTATCCCAATGAGAGATACTGAAATTCTGCATGGCACCCAGTGGTTAAAAATTCAGAGCAGAACCATCATGTGTGGTCAGGATAAGCATTAATCAATTCAATCCAACTCAAGCATCATTTCTTGTAAATCTATGTAGGGACTATTCAAAAGCGGAATTGAATTATGAAGAGTGAGGAGGTCTGAGGATAGACATGGATACTTTCAACAGTAATACAAAATCAGATATTTTATGAAAAAAAAAAGAATCCTTTACATTTGCACTCATCTTGACAAATCTATCAACAATCCTTTGTTACCTTAACCTTTTGTTGGTTTTATGTTTCTGCTGTTAAAAAAAGCACACTGATAAATTAGTGGTGGGTCAGGAAACTGGCACATGAGCTGGATCCAGAACTCGGTCTTGGTCTTTATTCCACACAATAATTTATTGTGTTGGGAGACTTGCTGTTTTTGAGCTGTGTGCTAATTAACAAGACTGTGGGCAATGGTATCAGATTATTTTTTTTTTATCAGTTATCAGACTGATGAATTGGAAGCGTGTTGAATTCGGCAGAGAGAGGGAAATATCAGTTCCATCATTTGAGGAAGCAGGTAGATGCCTTCTGCAGCGCTGCACTGGGCTGCCCACCTCTATCCCAAGGGGACAAATACAGCCAGTAACAGGCACTGAAAGGAGCTACTCCCATCAATAGTTGAAAGTGGGTGTTTCTCTCTTCTGAGGAGAGGCTGAAAATGCTTGTCTTCTCAAATCTGGTAAAAATAAAAATCTGAAAGGGGAGCTTGTCCTCTCTGTAAATACGTGCACTCTTCAAGCAGCCTCAAGTTTTTAAACCGAAAGGTGAAGTTTACACAAAATCACAAAGTAAAAAATGTTCCTGCCTGAATTAAGGCTGAAAACTAGAAGAAAGTTTCTAATTTTCACAAGATTAGAGCTTGGAACAGCTTCCTTGTAAGAATAAAACAAAAGCTACACACAGTTCAGAGATCTGAACTGGCCAATGCCCTCTGGGGTGCATCAGGAAGAGTGTGACCAGCAGGTCGAGGGAGGTCATCCTGCCCCTCTGCTCTGCCCTGGTGAGGCCTCATCTGGAGCACTGGGTCCAGTTCTGGGCTCCCCAGTTCCAGAAGGACAGGGAACTGCTGGAGAGGGTACAGCAGAGGGCTACAAAGATGATGAGGGGCCTGGAGCATCTCTCTTAACGAGGAAAGGCTGAGGGAGTTGGGTCTTTTTAGTCTGGAGAAGAGAAGGCTGAGGGGGGATCTGATCAACACCTATAAATACTTAAAGGGTGGGTGTCAGGAGGATGGGGCCAGTCTTTTTTCAGTGGTGCCCAGTGACAGGACAAGAGGAAATGGGCACAAACTTGAATATAAGAAGTTCCATCTAAACATGAGGAGGAACTTCTTTCCTGTGAGGGTGGCAGAGCCCTGGAAGAGGCTGCCCAGGGAGATGGTGGAGTCTCCTTCTCTGGAGACATTCCAAACCCGCCTGGACACGTTCCTGTGCAACCTGCTCTGGGTGGACCTGCTTTGGCAGGGGGGTTGGACTAGATGATCTCCAGAGGTCCCTTCCAACCCCATCTGATTCTGTGATTCTGTGAAATGATGTGCAAAGATAAAATCATTAAACTCAAAAGTGTAATGCTGTCAGGAACACACAGGTACAGTTTGTCCAGATTGTACAGGTAGAGGATTTTAGGGCTTTTTCTTTAAACTACTAATGTTTAATTGCAGAACTAATAATGGGTTTTCTGGGAAGGGCAGTGGGAGACAGAGATCACAGAGGGCTGTATGTGCTATGTGTGTGCGGCAGATTTAACAACACCAGGGTGTGAGAGGCAAAACCATGGTGTTTGCATTTCATTGTGTTTTATTTGGTAGAACAAACTCCTATAGATAGAATAAGGGACTTGAAAAACATGTTGGAGAGCAGCTGACCACACGCGTGGACTATTTGGTTCCCTACTTCACAATTTGGTTCCCTGCCCATCTTGTTCTCAAAGCAGAACAGAACGCTGTCGTCTGGGCAAATCTTTGGACCTACACTGTGAATGTGTTGGAGACAAAACTACCCACGATCACATGAGAAAATCAAGTGCAGCTCTCTGTTCTCATCCAAGGCATTCATTTTTATTAGAAAAGAAAAAAAGAAAAAAGAAAAGAAAAAAAAAATCCTTCAGATATCTTAGATAAGAAATGCACCTTTGACCTTCCTTATTTCAATTCAAGCATTCAGTACACAGAATCCATAAAAGTACGTGCAGACGTGTGATAACCACAGGTTGTAGAAAAGCAATCATTCTTGGCCTGATGATCTTAATCAGGGTAGGTTTTTTTCTACTTTCACTATAACTGTACTTTTCCAATTAACAAGGTCCCCGACTGGATAACCTTGCTGGAATAAACCTTCCCACACTCTCACACGACCTCATCAATTAGTGGGACTGACCAGGTTTGGTTCCCATGACTGCCTCCCTTACCATTTGTCTTTATGTTTTGTTCATGGCTTCATCCTTCTCTTATTATCCTTTCCCTTCATTCAAGAAGGTCCTTGACCAGATGCCCTTGAAGGAGCAGACACTCTTCTCCCACTTACCCTTACACAAGGATCAGAGTATACATTGGCAGATCTCCAGGAGATGGAAAGTAGTTATATTTTTCATTTTCAAACTAAACTTCATTGTTGCTATTCTGGAGCGATCTTCACAATTACTCCTATTTGAGTACAAACTGAAGGAAAACCAGTGTGGCCTGAGGAATGAAGTACTGTCATAGAAAAGCTTCGGGTCCAGGTGGGTGAAAGGGAACAATGTCCCAGTTTGATTTTTTTTTTTCCCCCCATCAATTGTCTTATATTGCAAATATGTGGTAGAAATGTATATTCTTTGTGTCACAAAGGAAAGGCAAGGTCCTTGCATCTTTTCAACCACTTGGGTTGGTGACTGCTTGCTGTAGCAAGGACTTACAGAGGGGGCAAGTGGAGGGAAACATCAAAGAACGAAAAACCACCACAGGTGCCACCTGTATTTACAGGAAATTGGGCATTAGTTAAGACCATCTGACAGAAAATGTGAACAGATTCTCATGAACTCTTGCCTGTGAACACCCTGTTTCCCGGCAAAGGTGGGCCAGTTTCCCCACACTTAATTAATACAAAAGTTTTTTAACTCAGAGAGGATTCCCCTGATTCCTCTGTGAGGTTTGTTCAGCTCAACTCGACGTCAGGGTGCAGATAAATAGCGGTGAAAACGAAGAGGAAGTTTCAAGCTGTCAGCTAGAGAGATCCAGGAGAATTTAACCTCAGAAAAGTATCTGGCTTATCCAGTCTGGGATGAGGCTTTAATAGGAACCAGAAATTAATCTGAAATGAGAAAAAGAAGAGGCATAAGCGTGGCTGATCAGTGGAGAATTGTGCTTTTCTGAGGTACCATATACAAGTGAAGATGTCTAGATGGGACTGGCAATAAATGAAGGTATATAAGCACATGGCTACCTTTGGACAGATGCATATTGGTCTGCTGAAGGAGGCTGACAATGTTCGAGCAGGTTCTGCAATTTGTAGCAAAAGAGCAGAAAGAAAGTTTAAAGGGCATTCTCGGGGTTCTGCTGTTTCACAGAATCACAGAACGATATGGGGTTGGAAGAGACCTCTGGAGATCCTCTAATCCTACACCCCGGCCAGAGCAGGGTCACCCAGAGCAGGTTGCACAGGAACACATCCAGGCAGCTTTTGAATGTCTCCAGAGAAGGAGACTCCACCATCTCCCTGGGCAGCCTGTTTCAGGGCTCTGCCACCCTCACAGGAAAGAAGTTCCTCCTCATGTTGAGATGGAACTTCTGATGTTCAAGTTTGTGCCCATTTCCTCTTGTCCTGTCACTGGGCACCACTGAAAAAAGACTGGCCCCATCCTCCTGACACCCACCCTTTAAGTATTTATAGGTGTTGATCAGATCCCCCCTCAGCCTTCTCTTCTCCAGACTAAAAAGACCCAACTCCTTCAGCCTTTCCTCGTTAAGAGAGATGCTCCAGGCCCCTCATCATCTTTGTAGCCCTCTGCTGTACCCTCTCCAGCAGTTCCCTGTCCTTCTGGAACTGGGGAGCCCAGAACTGGACACAGGACTCCGGATGGGGTAACTAACTAATAAGTGGATAATAAGCGTAACACTGCTGCCAGTATGAACCAGAGCCCAGGACTCCCCTCATTACTGGCCTTCACAGCCAGGCTGCCTCTCCCCTGTCCAGATGCAGCTTGGGCATGGGCAACAGGGAATGGGAAATACTGCCCCACTCCCCCCCCAAATCCTTCTGCGTAGGTGCCCTGATTCAACAGCAAAAGTTTTGCTCGGGAAAATGGATAATAAGAGGCAAAGTGTGGAAGCATCTCCAAACTCAAATGCTTTTGGGGGGAGGGGGAGGGTTAGCCTCTCTACGTTGCTGCAGTTTGTGCTGTTTACACTCTGTTGTTATTTCTTTTCCCTTCACCTTTTTGGGCCGTACAGAGCGTCACGCTTTTGTGCTTCGGCAGGAAGATGGGCAGAACTGAGAGAGAAGTTATTTGAATGACCAGGACTGTGAAACTTCCCTGCAGCTGGTGGGCACGAGTGCGGCCCTGCACAGAGGACACGCAGGCTTCTTCTGTCTCAAGCAGCGGGAGCTCCTGCGCAAACACACACAGGCCCCTTGGCAAGTCAGCAGCTGAGATTTGTGAACGTGGCAGCAAGGGACACGTGGCTATGAGCATATCTCTCTGCAGAAACACTACTCGGAAGCACGAGGAGAACAGGAAGGAAAAGTAGAAAAAAACACCCCCAAGCTATGAATAGAAGAAAGAATTAACAGGGAATAAAATAATAAAAAAAGAACAGGGACATTTTAAGAAGAACACTGCTTTGGAAAAAGCTGGGAGATATTAGAAAAGACATTTCTTCTTCTTCTTTGGTTCTTGCAATGTTGGTTCTGGTAGAAGAGAAACCATGACTCAGTCTCAATTTGTGCTCATAAAGGAAAGCAAAATCACTCTAAGCTTCCACAAGTTAGAATCAAAAGGAATGAACGTGTGTTCAGTAAATAACAGCAGATATAAACAATGAAGACCCAAGATAGCCCTTTGTACACAGTGGATCTTGTTGATATAAAGCAAACGTCAACTTGCTTTTGCTTTACAGATCAAGGTTGAAGTCTTTATTTTCATATTGGTGTCAAAACATCAATACTATAGTGAGAAGAAAAAAAATGCTCTTTCTCATTTTCTTCCTTTTTCTCCTACTGCAAAATTTAATGAATATTAGGATATGTAATGAAAACTCACTCAGATGTTAAACCATGACAAAGAAGTGCCCCAGAAAAGAATGCCTTTCAAAGAATTTTGTCAGTGTAGATACACTGGGCCAAGGCTGAAGTTTATCAGCAATTTGGGGCTGCAAAATGGTTCCTGAACAACTTTCTGCGAACTTTTTTAACGTCTGGGTGAAGGCCAAAAAAATGCGCCTGTCTATTTTGATATTTTATTATTTTTTATTTTTTTTTGGCAGCCTGGCATGTGCTGTGAGGTTTTGCCATGGGCTGCAAGCTCAGCCTCGGTATCTTGTCAATGCAATATATATATATTTTTTTTTATATATATATACACACCAGGGTTTTGAAAAGGGGAGCGTGAGGCATTTGTGTTGTGCCTGCTTGTGGCTGGGAGGGGGTTGTCTTTGACTGATAACACATGAATAAAGCTGTAGGTTACAGAAACGTGGGGTGGGTCTGAAAGGAAGCCAGAAGTAATTATGTAGTTTTAAAAATGGGGTGTAATCCCAGAGGACCGTGTTCATTGCCAAGTCTTTGAATGATTTTGACCACAGAGGAAGTGGGTATGTTTTCCTTAAGAGACGGAAATGATAGCCAAGCACTCCCCTGTGCAGTTTGCTTCTATTCTGAAAGATCAATGACTTGGCTGGCAAAATGGAGTCACGGTATTAAGCTGAAAAACAAATGTTAGCTACTCTTAGGTTTCAAAGAGTAGAAAGTAGATGATTAGATTTAATCACCTGTCGTACAGTAGATGATTAAATTGCTCCTTGCAATGAGCAGTTGTTGTCAATGGCCTAAGAGCTACGGTTTTGATAGTTGCTGTTGTTGGAAAAGGGATACAAGCAGGTAGAATTTAATGATTAAAAATAGCATACAGACCAGGGGAAAATCAATATAAACACAGTAACTGCTCTTCTTTTACAGTGTGAACACATGACTGAGTGAGCTGGTTTGCAGCCAAAATGCTCCTCACAACCTGACCATAAGGTGATTGTCCCCCTGTACTCGGCACTGGTGAGGCCTCACCTCGAGTACTGTGTCCAGTTTTGGGCCCCCTACCATAAAAAAGACATTGAGGTGCTGGAGCGGGTCCAGAGAAGGGCAACAAAGATGGTGAGGGGTCTGGAGAATAAGTCTTATGAGGAGAGGCTGAGGGAACTGGGGTTATTCAGCCTGGAGAAGAGGAGGCTGAGGGGAGACCTTATTGCTCTCTACAGCTACCTGAAAGGAGGGTGTAGAGAGATGGGGGTTGGTCTCTTCTCTCAAGTCACAGGCGACAGGACGAGAGGAAATGGCCTCAAGTTACGCCAGGGGAGGTTCAGGCTGGATATTAGGAAAAATTTTTTCACCGAAAGGGTTATCGGACATTGGAATGGGCTGCCCAGGGAGGTGGTTGAGGCCCCATCCCTGGAGGTGTTCAAAAGACAGGTTGATGTAGTGCTGGGAGGTATGGTTTAGTGATGGTGATGCTCCTTGTATGTTGTGTGGGCGTCTATTTTTGTCAGTTAGGTTGACGGTTGGACAAGATGATCTTTAAGGTCCCTTCCAACCTGGAAGATTCTGTGTGATTCTGTGATTCTGTGATAAAAAAGGCTTTGATACATGACTGTATCCCAGGCCTGAGAAGAGGAGGTCTCTGCATTTTTGTGTATGTCTCTCTGCATGGCTCTTGTGATCACTGGGTGAAATATCTGCATTCTTTTCCCCGTGAGCTTGAAGAATGAGTCAGATTTCTGGCTAATTTTTGAATCAGTGGCTGCCAAGCTTCTGTACGATCTTCAGGACGAATAGAACTAAATCAGAAGAAGCTGTAAAGAGGCTGCTTGAGAACCAGCAAAGAGTACTAGCACCATAATGCCCAAGCCAGCCTCAGGTGCAGGGTTTCAGAAGAATTAAGATAAAAACAGCTGGCAGTGTATTGACTAAACTAAAACACCCTTCTAGAGGCAAGAGTGCAGATTAGAAACTTTAATGGGATTTCTAGAGCTGCCCAAGCGTGTCAGTGAAAAAGCTGACTTGCTGGTATGACCTGTGAAAAGAGAGAGGATATTGCAGGCAGTAAAGGGGTTTTGGTTGGTTGATTGGTTGGTTTTTGTGTGTTTGTGGGGTTTTTTTTCCCCAGAGAGGGGGAATGTCAGTGTGGTAAGGAAATTTAAGGGAAAAGACCTGTAGATCGGTTTGTTGGATTCATACTTCAGCCTTGTGTGCTTTCTGTCTTTAGGTGAAAGGATAAATAGTGTCTTAATCTGGAGAAATGGATAGCAAGTCCCTCTGAACAGTTGTGTCAAAGGTTTTATGTGGAAATCCCCGGGTGAGTCTGACTGCAAAGTGAAAGGGTGGCTGGTGACGCCGGGACCTTCAAAGTCCTGTTTTTATTCCCTCACATCCAAAGGACTCAGCTGCTGACATCTGGAGCACAGAATCACAGAATGATACGGGGTTGGAAGGGACCTCTGGAGATCATCTAGTCCAACCTCCTGCCAAAGCAGGGTCACCCAGAGCAGGCTGGAAGGGAACACGTCCAGGCGGGTTTTGAATGTCTCGAGAAGGAGACTCCACCGCCTCTCTGGGCAGCCTGTTCCAGGGCTCTGCCACCCTGAAAGTAAAGAAGTTTTTCTGCATGTTCAGACAGAACTTCCTGTGTTCCAGCTTGTGTCCATTGCCCGTTGTCCTGTCATCAGGCACCTCTGAGAAGAGCCTGACCCCATCCTCTTGACACCCTCCCTTTAGATACTTATAAGCATTGATAAGATCCCCTCTCAGTCTTCTCCAGGCTAAACAGACCCAGGTCTCTCAGCCTTTCCTGTTTGTTTTTAATCTGGTTTTGTAGTTATTTAGATGTACCTGTGCTGAGGAACATCAGGGTTGGGGAGCCATAGCTGGTGTGTGAAGTTGTACAGCTGAGGCATCTTTCCCCCACCCGTGACTCTTTCTCTGGGACTGCTTCACCATTTGTTCAAGATCCTTCTGCAAACCGGCCACTTGCGAGGTGTGAGAACATCCGAGCGCCCAGGGAAATGGAAAATGTCTCCCTTCTCAGCACTCTGACCCCACAAATTGACCTCCCGCCCTCCTGCATTACCATGGAAGACTGTGAGTGTTACAGTGGTCCATTTCCTTTATTCCTAGGAAATGGAATCATCAGCCCTGAAATGCTGCTGAAATCTGCTGCTGCTGAGAGTGACTGTGTGCTGAGGGCATCCTTATGTGGTTTTCTCCATTATCATCCGGAGTCATCTGTCAAATCGAATCGGAGAGCTATCTGTGTTAGATACGACACTTCATGTGGGATTGAGGGACTATTACAAGCTGGAGTTCTAGAGCTGTAGCATTGATAATACACCTGAGTACAAAAGAAATAGCTTGATTGCTAGAGTAAAGGAGGTAGCAAAAGGAGGGGAAAAAAGGAAAGCACTGGCCTAAGAATTAGGAGCCAAGGATCCATTTCTGGTCCTGCTGCCAGCTTTGTCAAATGCCTTTTTACAAGTGACATCATCTGCCACTTCCTCAGTTTTCCCTCTTTCTAATGAGAGGAACTAGTAGGTGCTATTGTTAGCATATGTGTCATACAGCAACTATGGAAGAAAACACTTCTATGTTTGAAAGCGTGCCCAACCTGGGGCTCGAAGGGTTTGAGATAATGACAGATTTGGTTAGAATGTGCTAGGTGGAAGTTATGGCTGTTATTGCTGTTTAGCTATTAATGGGCAGGCTTCTGTGCTTGCCATGGGGCTTGCCTGCCTTGCTCTATATTAGAGCCTTGTGCTCGTTGGTGGCTACTTCTTGCTTTTGCTCCTTGCTCTACTGCTGTACTGCTTATCAGCTCACTCTGCCATGCCTGGAAATGTTCTGATAACAGCAACGGTGATGTGCCTGGGGTGGCAGATGGGCAGGACATCACTGCTGCTTCTGTCCTGGACAAGCTGGAACTCCAGCCTGAACTCAAGTTAAAGGGACTGTGACCTACGGATTAGTCCACGCAGGAGCAGGACACCCCAAAGAGTCCATGGCTGTGGATAAGCCCACGCCAGAGCAGGTACTTTGTACTTCTCGAAGCGTCTGTGGCCATGATTATGTCTGTGCAACAGCAGGTATACCCCTGAAGGTATTGTGGTCTAATGATAAGTCCACACTGGAGAAGGAACACCTTGAAGCATCTGTGGCTGTGGATAAGTCCATGCTGCAGCAGGTACACCTTAAAGCATCGGTGAGGTTGTGCTGGAGCACCTCAAAGTGTGGGACCCTGTATAAGCCCACGACCGAACAGGTACATCCCTGGAGGAACTGCAGCCATGGGTAAGGCCGTGTTGAAGCAGGTATATCCCTGAAGGGACTGTGGCTGTGGGTAAGGCCAGGCTGGAGCACGTATATCTCTGAAGGCATTGTGGCCCATGGATGAGGTCACACTGGAGCAGGAGCACCTCAAGGTGACTGTGCCTGTGGGTACGTCTATGTCGCAGCAGGTACACCCCTGGAGAGACTGTGGCCCGTAGATAAGGCTCCATTTGGAGTAGGTACTCTCCTAAGGGACTGCAGCCTGCAGATAGGTCCAAGCCCGAGCAGGGACAAAGGGCAACGGCAAGTTCCTTGCAATGTTAAACTCTACGGTAAACCCGAAGGGACCAGGGTGGAGATTGTAATGGAAATACCTTTAAGTTGCTGTAACCCTGGGTTTGAGTTGCACGTTATAGGAAGTACTATGGCAGGAATCCCTTGCTGCTGGTCGGACTGGGGGCAAGGGAAGGACTTCATTGTAATGTTAAACCCTATAACCTGGCCCAAAGAGACCAACGGTGGAGATTGTAATGGATACACCTTTATATTATTGTGGCCCATGTTTTGAGTTGCATCTTATAGGAATTACTGTAGTAGGAGCCACCTGAACCAATGGAGGACAAGCTTTACAAGAAGTAGAGCAAGTGCAGCAGTGACCCAACCTGAGCTGGCTTTGGTGCCCAGTAATTCAATGCAACACACCATCTCTCCTGTACTTAGTGACCACCATAACAGTTGGAGTCCAATGTCACGGACTAAATGAACGCAATGGACATTTTGTGGACATTGATGGACATTTATGGACATTTCACAGGGATGGTCCATAGACTAAGGGAATGATATCTATGTATTGTATCAAAGGGTGGGAAGAGGGGTGGCAGTTAATGAGGAAGTATAGGATAGTGTGGGACCTGAGCATGATGTAAATGGTATGGAATAAGGGGTGGAGAATGTGCTGCGTTTGGCTGGGGTAGAATTAATTTTCTTCATAGTTAATGAAGAAAATTGCCCGTAGTTAATCTTCTTCATCTTCATTCATCGGTCAGGTAGTGGTGAGTAGTTGGTTTTCGTTTGCATCATTTGTCTTTCTTGGGTTTTATTTCTCTCTCCTTCTGTTATTTTTCTTTCCACTACATTTTTTAATAATTATATTTCAATTATAAAACTCTTCTAATTTCAGCTCACAAGTTTTCTCACTTTTACCCTTCCAATTCTCTTCCCCCCCATCCTGCTGAGAGGGGAGTGAGTGAGCATCTGTGTAGGGTTTAGTTGCTGGCTGGGGTTAAACCATGACAGAAAGGCAGTGAAAGAGTTACATTTCTGTCTATAGCTAGGTGCCCTTGAAGTCTGCATTAAAAGCACTCATGCAGGGAGAAATGGATGCAGCTACTTCACTAATGTGCATTTTTAACATTCTAAAATTTGCAACTTAAGCACTGAAGGGCTGCTAAATCTAACACAAAGGGCTTTACATCACATTTAAGTTGACTGAGTACAGCATCGTTACTTTAATGGCATATAAACATTCTCGAGAAATGGTTTCTATTCTCAAAACAGAGACTGGAATACCATCTATATGGTCTTCTGAAAGCAAACGTATGTTTGGCTGAGATTACAGCAAGCTGATTTTATTTCATATCACTTGCTTTCTCTTTTAGTAAGTCAGAATATTATTAACATACATACAGATAATTCTATAGGAGAGCAGTAAACAGTAAGTGGGTAAATTCATGGGTCTTCCGTCCTGCCAGTGAGCACTCACTCACAGATCAAATTGAACTTTGCAGGTCTGACTTTTTGCCTCGCTAGCTTCTCTTTAAATTTAGTTACATCTATTCCATCCAAAGTCAAAATGAAACTTCATATGGGAACAGACTGAGGCTGTGACATGGATGCATTTTGCGCTGAGGAAGATCTAGAAGATCTGGAAGTGTTATCATTGAACTTATTGTTTGGGTCATGTGCTTGTGATGAGGATTTTTATTTAATTGTGGTCATTGTACTACTTCTGGCAAAATTGTACACAAATGTCCTTATACCTTTATTTTATAGGAAAAAAAAAAGTTTTCAAATGTAGGAAAAAAATGATCGAAAATACACTTCCTCTCTGTCAAACCCTGAGTTCTGAAGGACAGCAAGTTTGCGAGGAAGATGTCCAGCATGCTGTTTAAAGTAATAGTATTAAATATTTTCTGGCTTTTCCTTCAAACCAAGCGCAGTCGGCAATGTCTATATCAGGTTGTTTGTGGAGGCAGAAGAAAAGCATTGATGTCGCACATTCTACCTGTTTTATCACCGCACGATGCCAGTGGGTCGATGTGGAGAGCTTTGTTGGGTTTGCTGGTGAGGCGCTTTGCCAGATACTGGGTTGTGTTATCAAGGAGAGGATCTCTCTGTAGGTGCCCTGTATCTAAATGAGTGCACGTACCCTATTCTGAGCATCTATACACCCCTTCCTAAGCGCCACTGTGAGGATAAGGGCTGGATGGACATTTGGTTTTACTTAGGATGCTCCCAGTTTTTTCCCTTAGGAGTTCCCAATAGGAAGCTGTATGTCAGAGAACTAATATAACTCTGGAATGCATAAGCAGAAGAAAATCAAACAAGTATAGAAGGGATACTGTGTTATAACCATAGATAAAATAATTGGGGTAGATACTTCAATGTCCTGAGTATTTATGGTGCCTGGATTGCTTAAAGATTGCAGAGCGTCCAGAAAAGAGTAATTTGAGATCTGGAAATGCTTCCTGGTAAAAAGAAACCAAACGAAGTCGGTTAGTACAGTTTACCTGACAGAAGGCAAACTGGGGACGCACTAGGTGTGGAAGACGTTTCTGATAGAAGATAGAACTTCAGCCTAGGGAAAAAGTAAACAGATGCAGTGCAAAAAAGGTATCTATATATTTTTATGTCCCATCAGAACAAACTATGCAGGGAACTGATAGAATCTATAGCACCTGATATTAAATCAAGAGCAAGCACCTTTCTAGAAAATCTGCCATGGCTTAATAGAAGTTCTCAGATTAATGCAGAAACAAAGAAGTGTGATGCAGAAATTATTAAGTGTTTACACTGTGCACAAAGGTAGACCAGATGATGACAATGGTCTTTTTGGCTGTTCGTTGTACCAGAGTACATAAAAGTCTGCAAAAATTACCAACCGTGGCTGGTAAGAGAATGCAGAATGTGCACGTTATGCAAGAGTGCTACATGGTACAGGACTTTTCAACTACCACTTCCCTGAAAGAGTTTTGAAATCCTTTTTCAATGTTTTCTGCGGAACCGTGACTATAGAAGAGAACCTCTGTTCCTAAATAAGCTGACATTACACACTACAGGACATGCAAATGACAAAAGAAGCCTCAGAGATTTAATAAAAAACATTTTTTGCCCCTGACCGTGTTGTGCTGCCTTGTTTTGACCCAAGCTGCTGAACTTTGAATGCCAGGGGCTTCCAGTAGGAAGGAAAACTGATGACCACCAGTGTCCTGGTTCCAGCTGGGATAGAGCCACTTTGCCTCCTGGTACCTGCTGTGGTTTTGGATTTATAGAATTATAGAATTATAGAATTATAGAATGGTTCAGGTTGGAAGGGACCTTAAAGATCATCGAGTTCCAACCCCCCTGCCCTGGGCAGGGACACCTCCCAGCAGACCAGGTTGCTCAAAGCCCCATCCAGCCTGGCCTTGNTGCAAGAAGGTAAGCATCGGACAGTTAACAGTAAAACTCAGCAGGGACACCTTAAATCATGATTAATAGGTATTAATGAACCAGAGTAATTATGCATATTTTTACATCATTAAATGTTATTGGTAGGTATCTTTGAAAATTTTTAAATTTAGTACGAGAATAGTGTTGATAACATCTATTTAGTTGTTGGTAAGTAAGGCTTCTATGAAGTCAAGGAATTTTTGAGCTTCCCATGGAAGTTGAGAGGGAGCATAGACAGGACAAGCTGACAAAAGGAGTATTCCTTACCATAGACACCATGCTCAGTATATCACCGGGGTCTGGCCAGGGGGGCAGGAATCTTATTATTTTCTGTTACTGTTGTATTAAACTGTTTCTCTACTCATGAGTTGTTTTTTCTTCCCCCTTTTTCTCCCTCTCCTACTGGAGGGGGGCGAGTGAACGCTGCGTAGTTGCCATCTGAGGTTAAACCATGACACAGAGCAAGTTATTTTCCTGACAAAATCATGTTTATTTGCAATAACATAACTTGTTTGCTTTGTTTTGCTTTCAACTCGGGATTTAAAGAGCTGGAGATAATCTTCCTCGTTGTTGCTGGGGCTTTTTTGTGTGTGTGCAGGTTTTCTTTTCCAGATGTTTTTTAGAGACATTGCAGTTGCCTCTTGAGACAAGGAGGGACCCTGTGGCTAATGGAAAGGTGTTTAATGGTGCAAATTAAATAGTCCCAGCTGGTTTAGATTACTGCTGTGATGCAAACTGATTTCATGCCCTGCAAGTGTACCTTATGCACTCTTTTTCTGCTGGGAGCTGTGCCTCATGGCCCAGGACTGTGGGACAGCAGCCTGGGAAACCTTGTTATAGAATCACAGAATCATAGAGTGGCTTGAGTTGGAAAGGACCTTAAAGATCATCCAGTTCCAACCCCCCTGCCATGGGCAGGGACACTTCCCACTAGACCAGGTTGCTCAAAGCCCCATCCAGCCTGGCCTTGAACCCCTCCAGGGATGGGGCAGCCACAGCTTCTCTGGGCAACCTCTTCCAGTGTCTCACCACCCTCACAGGAAAGAATTTCTTCCCAATATCTAATGTGAATCTTCCCTCTTTCAGTCTAAAACCATTACCCCTCATCATATGGCTCCACTCCCTGACCAAGAGTCCCTCCCCCTCTCTCCTGTAGCCCCTTTAGGTACTGGAAGGCAGCTATAAGGACTCCCCGGAGCCTTCTCTTCTCCAGGATGAACAACCCCAACTCTCTCAGCCTGTCCTCACAGCAGAGGTGCTCCAGCCCTCTGAGGATTTTTGTGGCCTCCTCTGGACCCGTTCCAACAGGTCCATGTCCTTCCTGTGCTGAGGACTCCAGAGCTGGACGCAGTACTCCAGGTGGGGTCTCACCAGAACAGAGTAGAGGGGTAGAATCACCTCCCTCTCTGTGACTGCTAGCCACGCTTCCTTTGATGCAGCCCAGGATGCGGTTGGCTTTTTGGGCTGCCAGCGCACATTGCCAGCTCATGCTGAGCTTCTCATCCACCACGAGCTTTCATCCTCGTGCTAGCTCTGCAGAACCAGTGGAAAACACTCATGGCATTTGGACTGCTGCTATCACGGCTCTCCCTCACCATGCTGCTTTGCTGTCAGCAGACCAAACTTGTGCTGCATCACTGCCTAGTGGTGGTTCCACACCTGACTAAGTGTGGCTCAGAGCTGTTGAGGCAGGTCTGAATGACTCAGGCAGCAGATAATGGAATATTCTGACTATGACAGAAATTAGTACCCTGAGGCTGCTGACATGCCTGTCTGCAGAAGATGACACTAGCTCTTTCCCTTCTCAGGTGCCCTGGGGTTACAGCATGAGCAGGCACTGTGTACCTGCTACAAGCCTGTTTTCCTCTCTATCACACCTTATGTTGTATTTGTAAAAC
This sequence comes from Arenaria interpres, assembly GCA_013399435.1. Taxonomy (NCBI): domain Eukaryota; kingdom Metazoa; phylum Chordata; class Aves; order Charadriiformes; family Scolopacidae; genus Arenaria; species Arenaria interpres. The sequence goes on along the minus strand of VXAK01021378.1, from coordinate 100,535 downwards.
CACAACAATAACAGACAAAGATAAATAAAAGTAAAGAAAAAAAAAATTAATATAGACACAGTGAATTAGGAAATTAGAAAAACGACCTTTTACTTGCAATGGCAACACCCCTATTGCCATGTATATGGGTACACCCTCATCCAAAACCCTCGGGATGGTGACCCTCTAGAGGGCCATGGAGCAGAGGGTGCCCAGGCTGGAGTGGGTTCCAGGTGCTGTGTGGGCTGGGTGAGGAAACAAGGGGTTGCTTTGCCCACCTCCTCCAAGAGCCCAGCTCTTGACTGGAGGGCATGCTTTGCTGGCCAGGCTCCCAGCAAGCCCAGTGCAGGCTCTGAGAGGGTTGTGTCCTCCAAAGTAGAGCATTCCGGGGCACAGTCAGATAAGTTAAAGCCTGTCAATAGTGATAAGTAGCATGGGTTAAGAAAGGTCTGATGTAATGAGGTGTAAAGCACCACAGGTGGATGCACAGCACTTACAACTGGTTTGTAGCACCTGGGTCGTTGAAACTTCACCTGCCTTCCAGCGTTGCTACCAAAGGCAGCACAGGTAGAGTCAGTGAGGTATGATTCAACCCACCCTTGTATATTTTTTTCTTGCATGTAGTGTTCAACTGGTTGATTTGAAAATTATCCATGCTTTGAAATTATCTAATCAGTATCTGGAGCTAAGGTGTGAAGCTACACTTGCAGTCCAGAGACACAGGCTTTCCCTGTATTCTAACTGCACAAAGTAATTTGCTGTTCAGTTGATTAGCCAGTTTGCATTTTCTACTACCTCATTTCATATGACTATTTCAGGTAGTGTTTTCTAATATTCAGAAATGGAGAAATAACGCTGACTTGTGATCTTATTCTCCTGAGGCTGACTGCACCCTGTGGTGCACTTGTTTAGCTGTACTCATCTGCTGTATCTGCAACAGAAAGGTTTCAAAAATGATTATTGTAGCCAAACCTGTGCAGTAATGAATGAACCGTGACCTGGTAGCATTAAAGACTTAGTTAGATTCATGAACTTAGTCAGCCAGTTTCTCCTTCTGCCTTAAATCACTTTCGTCTGCATTATGTGCTTTAAGTATGAAGTTTAAATGGAAGAGCCAAGCAAGAGTCAAAGGAAAGCTGGAAAACACTTGGACCTGGATAACAAACATGAATTCACAGCCAGGAGGCGAGATCTTGTTTTGGAGATAGTATCCAGAGTGAGAAAAGCTTGGAGAGGACATCAGGTGTGATAGTATTTGTGCATACTCCCCTTGCCTTGCCAGACCTTGGCTGGAGTCTCGAGCTTCTGAGCAAACCCAGGGTCAGAAGCAGGAGGAGGAACGTTTCACCAGTCTTCAGCGAAGGTGTCTCTTGTTCAAGGTCCATTTAAGTCAATTGCTCTAATGAAATTCTGTGGGATACTACAGCTTCTCTTGAAAATTATCTTCTCAGGTGTTGTTTATCTCTAAGGTGATGAATTTTGATACACCAACTGCACTTATTTATATGAATAACCTGTATTGTTATAGAGATAGAGCAGGAAAGAGAGCCTGGGATCAGATAAACCAGGAGGATGAGGGGTTTGTGAGAGACAGGGAGGAGCAGGGAAGTATCTTTATCGACAGCCCACTGAAACCTCCATGGCTCATCCTGGCCTACCAGCCCAGTCCTCCAAAGTTCATAGTAGTTCCCATCACAATGGCTTTACTGCTCTCTGCCCAGTCTCGCTGCTGCAAATAATGTCCAGTAGAGAGGGAATGGCATCGCAGCCACAAGACAGGTAATTTCATCTCTACATATCACTTCCCCCTGTATCTTTATCCACTTTTTTTTTTTTTCCCTCTCCAAAGCTGACCATGCTGTCTTAAAGCGTTTCTCCGCTTCCAAATGGCAAGAGCATTTCCAATGAGCGTTCTTCCTGGATGTCCAATTGTCTGGAATATCTTATCACTCTGGATTAAACATTCAATATATGCTCATGGAAACACCTTTTAGCCAGGATTTCTCTGGTTTTAGAAATTAGTTTCTGTACCACCTTTTCTTATTACAGAATCACAGATTGGTATGGGGTTGGAAGGGACCTCTGGAGATCATCTAGTCCAGCCCTCCTGCCAAAGCAGGTCCACCCAGCGCAGGCTGCACAAGCACGTGTCCCAGCGGGTTTGGAATGTCTCCAGAGAAGGAGACTCCACCACCTCTCTGGGCAGCCTCTTCCAGGACTCTGCCACCCTCAAAGGAAAGAAGTTCCTCCTCATGGCTAGGAGGTGTCTACACATAAGTTATAAGTGTCTGCATTTACTAAGATAAAATACAAACCTTTCCGCCCTTCAGCACCTATCACAGCTGCCTTCCTTAGGAAACCCTAGCACGGCCCCTTATAACAGCACATCTCCTTTACTGTGGCATAAGTGGAATTCTGGCACTAGCTATCCACAGCAAGAAGAAGTTTGGTCTGCCTATAGAGGTCTTGGTTTTTAATTTAAGAAAAAAAAAACAAAACAACTGTTGCTTCAGCTGTTCCTGTGCCCTATGCTTCTCCTTCTGGCTTTTGGAAATGAAAATCTGAATATACCCGTCACTCCTTGAATGTTCTTCTTCCTCAACCTTGCAAACGCATGGTAGCTTTTGGGAATAAGAGTATCAGAAAAAATCACATTAGCAGAATAAGTACAGTTCAACAGCAGGGAAATATGGAAATGAAATTAGTACAGGCACCCCACACATTTCACATCAGAGAAGCTTCACTAAAAGGCACAGGCTGCCAAGCTCCTGGCGACTGTGGTTTGTATCTTATCGTTCCAGCACAAATATGGCATTTCAGGGAAGCAACACACCCTTTGTGTAGAACCATAGGGAAATAACAATTCACACTGAAAGGTGCCTGTTTCCGTCTTCTCTCCTGTGAAAGAAACAGAGGTTTCTGTTCTTGCAGGGATGCTGTTACAAAGCCCTTTGAGAGCCAGCTGAAGCATTTGAAAAAATCGCCAGCTGTTCATTACGACTTCTCATCTGGATGTTGTTCGCCACACAGCTGAGCTGCTGGAACAGTTCTGATGAGTGTTTCCTACATCGTAAAACTGGACACCTCAGCGCAATCTTTGACAGTGGTTTCAACTAAGGAAGCTGGATTTCTCCAGGAGCAAGTCGGGGGTGCTCATACAACCAGCCCATCAGAGTTCAGCTTCTGGAACTGGGGATTACATCTGAGCGAGGGGCAATCAAACAACTTTCCTTTGAAGTTTCCTTTAAAGTGTGGGTGTTGGGGTCAACTTTTGCATCCTTTGTCATGAATGAGGAAATTCCGTTTAAAAGCTGGTTGATTCTGGCTCTTCTGTTCTTGAGAACAGCCACAGATTTCATTAACAAATACAAAAGCTGAGGGTGCAGAGAACAACTGAGATTTCTGCATAAGCTTTGGCCTCTGCCCAGTCCTTCTTGTATTCTACACCCAGGTTTCACACGTCCATGCTCTGAGAGACAGTGCAGTAAGGCCACTGTAGCCTGGCTGGCCATGGATCTACATGTTCTCTGGGGTATAATAAGGCTTTTCCTGCAACTGGAGCAATCAGAATGCGTGTGTGTGCGCGCACACATCTCTCTCTGTTCCCCAATTTCTGATGGAAATTAGCTGGAACCGAGGGTGGAGCCTGCGCTGCAGCTTTGCTTTCAGCAGGAGCTAGAATGTCCTTCTTTCTTCTATCTCTGGGTCTTTATCTTCCTGATATTTGTAAGAATTCAGATGGTGTTTAATTGAAATTGTCTCCAGTCCATTTGAAAGTTATTGGAAGGGCGGATGGCCAGTCATGCAGAAATACACATGGCGGGGCGGGGGACACTCATGTGTTCACATGCATACCCAGCCCCCACTCCCCCCCACCCCCAGTGGAAATGAGGCTATAAATAATTTTTGTTTAATTTGTAAACCGTGTTTGCAGCTGCCACAACAATTTCAAGAGACAAACCCATAAAAGCCACAAGCGTATGGGCAAAAATACAGCTGTTTTTCTTGCTGATCCCCGCTTCAGTGGCAAAACCAGGAATCAGCACTAACACAAAAAATAAACATCCATTTCACCTTTGTGGCTGCTGTCGTTCTGCTCGTCTGGCCCCATTTTTTATTTTTTTATTTCTTTTAAAAAATAAATCTTTGGGGGGACTGTGATTGTTTTAACCCGCCGGTAACCCCCTTGAGTTCAGCCGAGCAAAAGACGGTGAAAGCCTGTTTATTGTCCAGCAGGCACCTACACATGTTGTAAGCGAAGTTCCATCTGGTCGCAACATCGTGGATCATCTGGGTAACAGCCAGGCTTCATTTGCTTCATGTCCCGGACAGCACGGAGGCGGCCCAATAGGAATATTTAAGTGACTGACCAACCGCAACCGAGTTTGCCCCTGAGGATTCCTCTAATAATGGCTCCTCGCTATGGAGCACTGGCGACCCTGAGAGTTGTTTTCTTTCTCTTTTTTTTTTTCCTAAATGACTCAAGCTGGGCTCCGCGGAATGTTTTAGCCTTTTGTACGAAGTGCCGACAATTTACTGGAGACGTGGGCTGGATCTTTCCTTGGGAGACCTGGAGGTGGATGGTGATGGTGCTTGAAATTCTTCCTGTGTTTGTCAGAAAAAAAAAACCCCGAAGAAGCCCAGAGTGGGTGGCACAGCTGTTCTTCTGGACCTGAGAGGGTGCTTATATGGGGTGTATTTCGCACCTACGTGGAGGGCACGTAAAGAGCAGCCACATCAGAATTTTCCAGGTGTTTGAGATCATTCACATCTGTTTTACGCAAGGGTGAAAGATGGAGAGAGCAGATACACAACTTAATTCTGCTTAACCCGTGACCTGAGCATTTCAGAGAGACTTTTGGTGGCCGGCAGTGCCCTGCAATGGCAGCGGTGGGTGGGCAGGGACCCCCGGGGAAGTTCTGCCTCTGCTCCCCAGGCTGGGCAGGAGCAGCTCACCGCTGGTGAGCAGCCCCAGTGGGATGTCTTGCTGCCAGATGAATGATCCTCGTAGAAAAGAACTGTTCTGCTGGTCCAGAGGAGGGTGTAGGGCTACGAAAGGGTGGCATGCAGCTGCCTAATGCGAACACATGAAGTCCCAATAACAAATGTTGATGGAGGCAATGCTTGCTGTATGGGTAATACCCTTCTCCTGGGGCTAGGAGGACACGCAAATCCCAACATGCTGCATGAATGGTAGTAAGCGCTTCCAAAACTGTAGTCTGTCTATAAACATTTCATTGGTGGTGCCCAAAGAAGCCTTTTTAAGCACAGCAGATCTTCTGAAGTTCTGTAGGTGGCTCGCTGCTTGCTTATGATAACAAATTTATTCAGTAAGTGATATGGCGAAGTATCTGAATTTACCTTCAGAAGTGGCTGTAAGAGATATTCCTTTTTGCTTTTAAACGTGGGTGTCTTCTATAATGATGCTGTTCATGGACGATGGTGGAGTAAAAACTATCTAAGAAAGGTGGCTGAGATACCACAGTAACATCTGTAGAGTGGTTGGACTAGATGATCTCCAGATGTCCCTTCCAACCCCATATCATTCTGCGATTCTGTGTTCTGTAGGGATGGTGCATGGGCCATTCTCTTCAAAAAATCTCCGGGGAAAAAATATCTAGATGACTTAGAGGGGTAAATTCTTACAAAATTTGCCATTAGTTGTCGCAGAGGCTGTAGAGTATTTGGGGGATTCCACTCATCCCACAGCTGGGCATACCAGTGCCTACCTCCTCCCATGGCCGGCAGAGCCACCCAGTGAGAGACAAAGATGTGCTTAAACGTTTGCAGGACTAGACCGCAGACCTTTTATGTCCATATCTACCTATATATATCTATATATAACCTATATCTAAAGATTCCACTGAAGGCATGCACACAGACAGCTTTCTTCTGATAAGTCAATAAAACCAGCGTTTCTACTCTCGGGATGAAGTTGTGCCCCAGCCTAAAGAGGCAGTAAAAGGGGAAGATTCATCCAGGTTCATCAAACTTCCCCAAAGCAAAAGCTGCCTTTCCCGGGCAAGGCAACAGCTCTACAAATCCGCTTGGGGTCACTGTAAGACAGCGGCGGGGCCGGTGCGGGTGTCGGGAACCGGGGGGATGCGGGGGGGTCGGCGGGCCCCGGCAACTGGCTTCTTCCAGTTTCCAATCAATATTTAACCCTTATTTTAATATGTGCCTTCGGAGACGCGCTTGAGCTTATATACGGTTCCGAGAGCAGATCCTAACGCAGCGTATTCGGCCAGATATTTGAAGAATATTTCTTTAGGCTTTGCAAAGCCGTGCAAAAGCAAAGCGCTAATTTGTTAAAGAAAACCCAAGAAAAACGGTTCGGGAGGTTTGCAGTGAAGGGATGGGGTTGCTCCTACCCGTACCCCTAGACACGTGCGTCTGCAGCGCTTGGAAGCTTTGGGAGAAAAGGAGAGGCAATTGGGGAAAAAAGCGGCTCCCTCAGCGTCAAATGAAGATTGCAAAGACGCACAGAGGTTGACAAGAGCACGGCTACTGAGAAAAGTGTTGGTCTCAGGTTGCAAGCTACAAGAGGTGAACGGTGTATTTCATTTGAAGAATTTCATTTTAACATTTCCATCCCTCTTTTGCCACGACTGTTATAGAGAAAGTCTCACAAATGCTGCGATGGTTAAGAGCGGTTGAAATATAAAGCATTTTATGCCCCAACCTCAATCCGTGCAGAGTATTTTTAGCATGTTATTTAATGAGACAACATGCTATAGAACAAGCCAACGTTAAAATAAGTAATTTACAATGGTGCAGTTGGCAGAGAGGAAAAAGAAAACAGTATTAAATCTCTATTCAGTGATTACCTTACAGGTTCAGTGACTAGTAATGAGTCGAATGGACATGAATCCGTTTCAGTTGTGTAAAGAAGTGTGTGTATTTCAGGGATGGGATGATTTTCCCTGGGCAGGAACGGCAGAGCCGTATCTGTCACCAAATATTCTGCTCTCCCCTGTCCTTTCTTTGCTTTGTCATTTACGGTCCAGGTACTTAGACTATGTCAAGGTATCGGATGAGGCATTTAGGGTGTCACTGCTGCCCTAGTTGCCGTGTCTCTTTTTGTCTCCAGCGTTCTTATTCCGAGGGGGATGTATTTGCTGCCGAACAATATCCTAAGCCACCAGACAGATGCAGCTTGAGTTCGTTTAGCAGAGGACCCATTAGCAGAGGATCCAAACGAGGTGCAGAACTGATGCTGAGCAGGCTGCGGTCGCAGGCTGCCGTTCTCTGGGCAATTCCGGAGAGGCTGTGGCAATGAGTATTTAATAGTATTTGTCAGAAGGGTGAATGCGGTATAAAATGCTGAACAGGAGGGAAGCTACTGCCATTAGCCTATTAACAGCAAGGGATGCTTTGAAACTAACTTAAAAAAATACACATCAGCCATAGTCGTTCTGAACAGACAAGATACTGTATATCTATGTAAGATTGCTAACAAGGATTAAAATAATTTCACTCACCAAAAGAAAAAAGTCCTTTTAAACAGTAATCACCACATAATTCTATTCTCGCATATATTTACTTCTCGGATGAGCATTACTTCATGCTTAGAAGTGATTCCTTTACTTTCCTCGGAGAATTTGAAATTGTTTTCAACACTGAGGTTTTAATAATTATCATAATACTGACCTCGTCAGCAGAACGTGCTGCAAGAAACTGGAGGATTCCATCTCAAACATTTCTGTAAATGGGCTTGCTCACCGCAGGATAGGACACTGGTATTTTGCAGTGTTCCAAGTGTAAAACAGCCTGTGGAGCTGTGCAGGAGGATGTGAAAATGGAGATTTCCACAGCTTCTGGAAGAATCTGAAAGCCTTTCCCACATTACTATTCAGGAAAAATGCTATGTTTTGCTCCTGCCTGGGTGGGATCTCAATCCAGCTCCCACAGACCCAAGTCTTAAGAATGCAAATGGCAATATTTAATTATATCAATTTTTTTCCTTCAGCTACTTACTTGACCTGAATTATGCTTTCCGTCTGAAGCCTGATTTGTCTCTGCTGAATGGTGTAGTTTCTACTAACTATATAATTAAAAACGAACAAATGCACACTTAGAGTTTCCTCTGTGACAAACGAGACATTTAATTTGCTTTATTTACCTTCATTCTGTCTGCTCAATCCAGCCCCAGTTTACATGTTTTCTGTTTCTACAGCAAACCATCTTCTGATATATTACATATATGGATATGTATATATCTGATCTGATATATTTGCATATATTCTGTATGGTATATAGAATTTGTGGCTTGCTTCAAATTTTTGCAGATTTCATAAAAAGCCTGAATGCAGAGTACTTGAAGAATCTGAAATATTCCCAAGAAATATGGGTATAAGCAGATATGGACATTTTCAATTTGGGCATTTTTAAAATGAAGAAAAACCGTTCAATAAACTTTCACAAATGTGCAGCCACTTTTCCAAGAAGTGCTGTTGCAGAAACTATATTAACTGTAATTTAGGGTTGTTTATGCTATAAATGTGGTCATTTGGCTCTTTTTAGCACGTGGTGACAGCTTAGAATTATCCAAATGAACTGTATTGCAGCATTTTTCAAGGTGATTGTTGCACTAATTTTTTTTATTTGCCAGATAGAAAGTACTCATGTTCAAGAAAGCACAACTTTAAAGAATTAATGAATCGATGAGTACTGTAAATGCATAAAAGCTTCTCTTTAACTTCATCAGAGGTGCATTCTGACCTGGAAGGCAAAGAGATACCGAGTTGAACCACTGTCATTTATCCGACTTGAAAACTGATTTTAGGGGGCATTTGAGGTGTTAATAATTCAATAAAGGGCAACCAATTCCTTGTGTTACTCTCCCTAGCAGAAACTTTCAGATGTTTTTTAAGCTAAATATGCAAATACCCACCTAGGACATTCCCCTGGAGCATCTGTAGGGTGATGGGGCTGCTCCCTCCTCTCTGCAAGGGGAAGAACATCTCAGGTGACCCCTTCCTGGAAGCAGAAGGAGGATGGGTTATTTTAATTAAGAATTGGGATGTGTGCCAAAAGGGTGAGGACGCCGCTTTTGGCTTTTCACGGCTGTATGAGAGTGGAGGAGACTGAAACACAGCCCAGGGTCCCCTGGGAAAGGGCAGGTCTGTGGGTGCTCACGGAGATGTGCCACTGGTTCCCAGTCCATCCTCTCGGCCAACTTTCAGCACGAGGAGAGGAAACCTGACCCTGGAGAGGGCGCAGGGACTGGTGGCGGTTGCAGCCTTTTGGTAGGGACTCACCAGCCCAGAGCACCTCTGTGGGACTTGGAGGAGCAACCTTGAATTTGGCAGAAGATGGATGTGTGCTGAGGAGTGGTGAGCCACCAAGTCATGGCTTTGCTAGAAGATCTGCTATGGCTATTGCTTCATGGTGAGTGACATTGCTCCCCTACACCCCAGTTTGTAAAACGTTGTGGATAGGCTCATTGCCATGTGAAATCTTGTGGTGTTTCTCCATGTTGAGCCACTTGCAAAGGACAGGCTTTGGGCTTCAGGATGATTGGAACTCAAAGATCTTTAAGGTCCCTTCTAACCCAAACCATTCTATGATTCTGTGGTGGACTGAAAGCCGCCTGAGCCCATCAAGTGACAGGGCAAGCCCCCATTTTGCTAGGGTACATGTCCTTGTGCCTTAGCCCCTCAGTGTTTTCATTTTTATTTTTATTTTTATTATTATTATACTTGCGTTGAACTGGTAGTCTGGTTTTACATCTTAGCAGCAGCGTGGCCCTTTGCCAAAGACCTTCCAGAAAGCAGTCTGGTCCACCAAAGAAAGATAGATACTTCTTCCTTAGACTTCAGTAAGGTGAAGTCTTAGTCTAAGGGTGTAATCCTGCACCCACTGGAGCCAGGGACAGAAATCCCATTCACCCCAATAGGACTGGGTTAAGCTCATCAAGTGAAGGTTTGGAGATTGGTCTCCTGGAAACTAAGCAACCACCATGACCTGTGACTGCTGAGACAACAGCCCTGGCAGTGGTGGGAAGGGTCACGCTTCCGACTGAGCAGCATCAGGGAGTTTTTCTCCAAAAGACACGTATTTTGCTTTGATTGCCTTAACTTTAAAAGCATTTCGTCACATATTTGAGGGCTCGTGTTTACAAAAATGACAGAAAAGGAGAAAAAATGAGACAATGAAAAGTTACCTCTAATAGATAAATTGAAATTTTTAACTCGTAGGACAGTATTTATAGTTTCCAGATGAAAAATAACCTGTTGGATGTTGGGTTTTTTAGTGATGCTTTATTTGCTTTCCAGGTCTTGAAAATGATAATAATGATGATAATCTTGATAATCTTATCTGAAAAAGATGACTCCTACAGAGATTTTCAGGTCACAGGTAGTTGCTAATGACCTGTTCCTGTCTTTACTTGGGATCAATCCCATGGCTTTGTTCACATCTGCCTGGTACCTCTAACTTTTCCATTGCTTTCTGTTATTCACCAGTGGGGGAGGAAAGGCAGATATTTTGCAGTTCTCAGCGTTTATTCATAAATATCTGTCAGGCTAGCCCCTGCCTTTCACCTGCAGAACCCAAAAATGTTTTCCGGAGTCCAAACCGTAGCTTATCATAGATATTAATAAATAGAAGTCTCCATAATTTTGGGGGCGTGGGGGGAAAGAAACAGTGAATACACCAGAGAAGGGAGGTTAAAAGCTCTGGAGATAACCCTTTTTGTTAGTGCTATGAACATGAACAGTACAGTAACTTGCTGAACTTATTATTTTATGTACCTCCCTGTAAAGCCTTGGCAGTTGAACCTGGCAGAGACGATCAGGCAAAGCAACTGATGTCAGTCTGGTCTTTTGGGCAGACTGGGCAAAAGCAGCAGTCTGGGAGAGAGCCCTGGGGAAGCGGTTTTCATTGGACTGTAACTGCATAAAGAAGAAGGACGGTCCCAACAGTGCCAATGAATTCTAGCACCACTAACCAGTGGCAAAACTGACTTCAGCAGTTCTGCTGCTGAATGGCACCGAAGGCACGAAAAGACAGTTTTCAATGTCTCATCCTTCCCTACTGATCTGAAAAGGTGGGAGAAAGAGCAGAGGGGAACATCAGGATGGCCATTTGTCCTGCAGGGAATGGAAAAACCTTGGCTTCCTGTAAAAAGCCCTAGAAAGCTTGTGGGTTTTTTTCTTAATGCATACATTTGTGCTGCAGGGTAGGCTGAGCACTACTGCCTGGGACAGGAGCTGTTAGGTATCGTGTCCCACACGGCTGTGCACCGAGCAAGTCCTGGGAGCAGATCCCATGGCCGGAGGGGGTGACATCTCCAGGGGCTGGGGGAAAGCAGGGACAGACCGAGTCATTCCCTCTCTCCTCATCCTCCCCGGTTGTGTCTCCCGCTTGGGCTTATTCATGAGCAGATCAGTGAGGGGAGGGGAGAGGGAAAGTTATTTGCATTCCAACATTACATTTAAAAGCTATAAATTACCGGCAACTATAAACAATCTCCCTGCTGACGGCACCGCTCATAAAAATCTGGGTTTGCGTATGTGTTGCATTCGCGTGTGCGTGCGCATATTCAGCCTCCCAGGATATTTTTTTTCCCCTGGTTATGACAATGGTATTAATTCTTCTGGGCTCTGAATGCCGTGCCCGACGGCACGAAGATTTTTGCTGCTTTTTTTTTTTCCTCTGGCTTGACATGGGTCCAGCTGAGAAGCGAGAGTCGTTCTCACCGCTTTGAGTTCAGTGGCGGCTTTAGACCGGGAGGAAAGGTTGTGGAGACGTTGGCTAAAAGCTGGACAGGCGGCAAAAATGCTTTTGAAGCAGTGATATTTACTGGAGCCGGAAGGTTACACCCTCCAAGGTCACTGCTGAAGAAGTGTCAGGCAGAGGGAACAAGGAGGAGGAGGGAAAAAGCATCACGTTTGCTACGTGTTCACAAATAGTCTGATTACTGAGCACTGGGGAGTGGGGGTTGAAAACGGGGAGAAAAGGACTGTATTTCTCTCAGTGCTCTGCCCCAGCCGAAAGATGGGAGTAAACTGAGGGTGGTGATGGCGAGAGGTCTGGATCTCCCCCCTGCAGAAACCTGTCGGGTACGTATCAGGGGGTCGCAGCACCGCGGTGATCCTTCAGCCTGCTGGGTTCCTGGGATCCAGTCTGCTTTTCAAAGCTTGCTCAGGTCCTCCATCTGGTGCATTGTGCAAGGAGTGAAATTCTGCTGGAAAAAACCCCCCCATCTGAGTGTCTCATATGTATTTTATATATATATTCTCTTAGGTAAATGTACAATAATGAACTGCCAGATTTTTCCCCCGTGGGACTTAATTCCTGACATTGCTTCAGCTTGTAGGTACATGTAATGTCCCCAAGCGGGCAGAGTCCTCGGTCCTTGTGCTTGGGAGGTTTGAAGGCTTTGATTATCACACTCCATACTTTCAGCAAGCCAAAAAAAAAAAAAAAGAAAGAAGATAAAATCATTGCTGCTGCAACAGACCGAGCATCATCTGTGTGTGTTGAGAGTGGGCTGCAGGGGAGTGGGGGCTGTCCCACGTGGGAAGACCGAGCATGCGTGGCAGGTCTTAGCACTCCTGTCCCAGCTAACAGGCAAGTTGCTAGTGAAAAGCCACCCAGGACTTAGTGTCAATGCAGGAGTGAGAGCTGGTGTCCCCATCGTGCCTTTGGAGCACCTCAGAGAGAAGCAGGGCCCAGGCGCAGAGATGGGAGAAGCGAAGAGGTGGGGAGAAAGGGTGAAGGAGATGGGGAGAGCATGTGGTGCCAGCAAAGGGGTAGAGAAAAGGGTCTACAGTGCACTGGTCACTCTCTAAACGCATCCCTTCCCCTCTGCCCCGGTCTCTTCTGAGGAGAGGATGGGCAGGAATTGCATGTGTCATCTCACAGGCTATTTGGAGATGTGGGGTTTTTTCCCTGGATCTTGCTCTCGTGTGGTTCATGGGCAACATTTGTCAGCTCATTTTTCCACACTTGCATTGGGCATCTAAACCTGGAGTGGGAGGCATGGCAGGATCGTGGCTGGTGCCGTGTGCTGGAGACCCATTACCTTCTCCCCAAAGAAGGAGGTATTGGCTGGCTGGGCCACCTCCCCAGGAAAGGCAGGGCTATGCTGGTAATGACGAGGTAATTCATCTCATCTCAAGCTGAAATTTGGCCTGGATCAGCTCAGGACAGTTTCAGAACTAATTTCACTGGCAAAAAACTCACCCCTCTGTTTGGATTTGTGATGGTTTGGGATAGCAGCATGACAGGAGCATGAACTTGAGCGCTGGGCATCTCCAAGTGGAAGCTACAGTTCATAGAGGATTTCCTGTCCGTAATCCCTCAGCCTTACAGGCTGTTGCTGGAGAAAAGCAGCAAGGTGGAAGTTAAATGAGCAAACACAAGCCTGGTGCCCGTGTTTCACATGGCTGTGTGATCATTCCCAAGATCATCTGTTGCTCTGATGCTGCTTTTCACATCTCCCTGCAACATCAAACCGAGTCTCCAGCGGCGTTATCCAGGTCTGATCTCCCACGCTGTGGATTAAAGACCGCAGTGTTGTGTCTGCTGACAGATAAATGTTCCTACAAAGATCTGTGGCTGAAGGGGATCATAGAATCATAGAATGGTTTGGGTTGGAAGGGACCTTAAAGATCATCCAGTTCTAACCCCCTGCCCTGGACAGGGACACCTCCCACCAGACCAGGTCGCTCAAAGCCCCATCCAGCCTGGCCTTGAACCCCTCCAGGGATGGGGCAGCCACAGCTTCTCTGGGCAACCTCTTCCAGTGTCTCACCACCCTCACAGGAAACAATTTCTTCCTGGTATCTCATCTAAATCTTCCCTCTTCCAGTTTAAAACCATTACCCCTTGTCCTATGGCTCCACTCCCTGACCAAGAGTCCCTCCCCATCTCTCCTGTAGCCCCCTTTATGGCCGGGATGCTGGCGAGGAGTGTACGATGCTCCGGTGGCTCCCGTGCTGGGGTGGAAGGGAGTGGTTAAAAACCTGAAAAATCAGAAGCGGGTCCCGGCCAGCCCCTTTGCGGGCAGCGAGGGGGAGAGAGCAGGGCCCTATAGATCTCCATGAGAAGCGCCACTGGCTCGGCGGGGAGAGCGGAGCGGGCTACGCCTGGGGCTCACATCTCTTTGTCAATGGCATCCAGCCCCTGGCCTTGGGAACTGACTGGCGGCAGTTTGCAAATGTATGTGCTTGGCTGGGAGCCTGCAGTTCCCTTTGTCCCGGCGGCGCAGGGGGGCTAATAGGGAAGCCGGAGCGTGTCATCCCCGACTGCCAGAGCTTCCAAGCAGTAACATGACGGGCAACTTTTCAGACAATATCCAACATGAACATTCAAGGCTGAGCCTATTCTTCTTCTAGACACTGGTACTGACTGATTCCACATGCTGTTTTCCAGACTCCCTTGCCGTAACAAGCTCCGGTCCTGAATATGGACCGTCCTCCCAGGGAAAAGTCCCATCAAACTCGAAAGGGTCGAAACTGTTTGGGCCCATTAGAAGCTGAATGTCTTTGAGCATTGTGTATAATGCTGTAGACGTAAAGAAACAAAATACTTGTTCAGAGCTTTGTATAACATACACAAAATTATTTCTGTGTACTTTGCTTATATATTATACAAAAATCATTTGCTCCACTCTGCTTTGCACGCCCTGCTCCTGGTGCTTACGTGCGACTTGCATGGCTGTGTATGCAATTAAACTGCGCTGTGCTGCACCCTGATTTAAGGTGAAATAATTACAAATTGGAGGATGTTTGAGACGGGAGTGATAATGGCAAAGGAAACACGCACTTTCTCTTCATTCACGGGAAAATCTGAAGCAGGTGGCTGCAGTGAAAAATCCTTTGGAGCTTCTGTTGAACTTCCAGCTTAAGGTGAGGATTTTTTTTTTTCCTGGAAGGGAATCTTCTGTGATTTGCTAATGCACAAAGGAAATTAGTAGAGAGACCTTGTGCTTCCCAGATTTGATGCTGGATCCCACTGCTTCCAGGTGGTTAACCTTCAATGTGGCCCCTGCCTGCATTGTCGTTGTCCCTCTTCCAAACTGCGAGCTGGTGGATCCCATGTCATGAAAGCAAGGCAAATGGAAAGACACAGGTGGGTTGCAGACTTGTGGATGAGCTGTATTTAGACTTACATCTAGTCTTCTGATGAGGGCACAACCACCACGGCTGACCTGATCCGGTGTTGGTGGTGGAGACTGGACAACATCACCTCCAGGGATCCCTTCCAACCAACTTCAGTCTGGGAGTCCATGATACTTTACCTGGTAGATGTATGTGCTGCCTACGTTTGCAATAAGGTGGAATCCCCTTAAAGCAGCAGATAGTGCTTGTAAATAGCTTGGAAGTTCTGCTGAGTTTGGTGCGGAACACTTCTTGCCTTATTGCCAAAAGCTAAACGTAAAAACATCCCAGGACAAATTCTAGCTAAAAGGGTCGGTCAGCTTTCTCCAGCACTGCCCCTCAGGCTGCTGAAAGGCTCCAGTGGAGACCAGCCCGAATTTCACCATTGCTTCTCTGGAAAAAAGGCTGCAATCTCATATCCTTGTCTGCAAACGCTGTCAGGTGACGGTGAAAGACAGACGTTTTTCAGTGCTGCAGTTACAGCTCTGATTTCCTCTGCCAGAAGCACAGTAGTGGTAACATTTGATTTGCAAATCTGGCGTACAGGCATCAGCCTGGTTGAAAACAATCAACAGAAGCCATTTCCTCAGTGCAAGTAAATATATTGACATGTGTTGACAATAAACTGATTTTGTGCTCTTTTGGAAAGGCAGACGGCGGCTCACATGTTTTAACTGCTTAGTTCCTCTAAAGCAGAATGCAGAAAAATATCTTTCACAGGCTAGAAAAGGCAGTTTGTCTTTCATATCTTTGGAGCAGTCATGATGTCCTCTAATTACAAGAATATGATTTTTACAGAGTGTTCATGCTGCACTGAGCATGAGAATAATATGTAAAAAAGTAGGTATAAAGCATATGTTTTCGGATATGTGATGGAGTTAGGGTTGTTAAATAATAATTTTTATCCTGTTACTTCCAGTTTAAATATATATATAAGTATTAGCAAAGGCTTAGAAACCGTTTGCTGTCTTTGTTTTGACTCTGATGCATTTGTTCCTTGCTGAATGATTAAACGGCGTAAATCCACTTCCACTATTGTCAATAATCAAGGAATACGCGACTTTGTAATAACCGAGGCCCCGATCCAGTGAGGGCCTAAATCTTGTCTTTAATAAGACCAGCAAATAATAGTAGTAGTAATAATAATAAAAATAATAATAATAATAACTATTTTTATTCTTCTTATTATTTTTTTTATTATTATTATTCCTTCTAGTCCTTCTCATCACTAGATCTCAAACTGAGTCTGTCCACCCAAATGCCCACCTCCATCAGGGATTGCCTTGCTGCCTTGAGGAGCCAAAGGAAGAGCTCCCGACCTTTCTGGCAGATTTAGGAAGCAGGCCCTGAGAGAGCGGCTCGTGCTTGGCGGGGTTTCTGGTGGAGGGCCGGGGAAG